>PVKM010005459.1:0-47759 GCA_004027735.1 Carollia perspicillata | reverse complement strand
TATCACATGCACAGTTCAAAACACTGGTGATCAGGATGCTCACAGAACTGGTTGATTTTGGTCGCAAATTAGATGAACAAATGAAGGCTACACTAAGTGAAATGAAGGAAAATGCACAGGGAACCAATAGTGATGGGAAGAAAACTGGGACTCAGATCAATGGAGTGGACCAGAAGGAAGAAAGAAACAACCAAACAGAAAAGAATGAAAAAACAAGAATTCAAAAAAATGAGGAGAGGCTTAGGAACCTCCAGGACACCTTTAAACGTTCCAACATCCGAATTACAGGAGTACCAGAAGGGGAAGAGGAAGAGCAACAAGTGGAAAACTTATTTGAACAAATAGTAAAGGAGAACTTCCCCAATTTGGCAAAAGAAATAGACTTCCAGGAAGTCCAGGAAGCTCAGAGAGTCCCGAAGAAGGTGGATCCAAAGAGGAACACACCAAGGCACATCATAATTACATTAGCCAAGATTAAAATGAAGGAGAGAATCCTAGAAGCAGCAAGAGATAAGGGGACAGTTACCTACAAAGGAGTTTCCATCAGACTGTCAGCTGATTTCTCAAAAGCAACTTTATAGGCAAGAAGGGGCTGGAAAGAAGTATTCCAAGTCATGAAAGGCAAGGACCTACATCCAAGACTGCCCTATCTAGCAAAGCTTTTATTTAGAATAGAAGGGCAAATAAAGCGCTTCTCAGATAAGATCAAGTTCAAGGAGTTCATCATCACCAAGCCCTTACTATAATTTTCTAAATTGTGATGAATCACTCTGTACTCCAACTGAGAAGCATTTTCAGACAAAAGAATCAAAACAGCCTTACCCTCAGGTTTTATATAGAGATCTACTAGGAGATGGCTCTTGGTAGGGCCCTGTAGACCTCTTAACATGGGGAAGAGGGTATGTGTGTTTCCATTCCTATAGGTCCTCTCTGGCTGCCAGAAAAAAAAGAGTAAAGCCTGATCATAAACAGAATAGATATCAAGCTCCATTACCTAGAGATGAACCAATCAACTGGCAGACCAGGTGGCCCAGCTGACACTGAACAACCAGAAGGAAAACGGACACCCATGGCATCACACACTGTTCTGGGCCCACCAATGGAGGAGGGTGGGGCCTGCTGTAATGACAGGGTCGAGGTTCGAGCACCTCCTGAAGAGGGCAACACCCCCCCCCAGTGCCCCATACTGTTCCCTTTAGAATGTGTCCTCAACATATGGGGGGACATCAAGGCTCTTAATACTTGAGCAGAGGAAATTCTTGCTGAAACAAGAGTAGATAACACCCCGGAAAACAAGTTTATCATTTACTTAGTAGCATTGTCAGCCAATTCAGCTAAAACGTTGCTTTTAATTACCATTATACTTTGCCTACTGGGGCAGGGCCTAGCCACCAAAGTTAATTCCTCCTGTATCTATTGGGACCATATTATTGATCCACCAGTATTTAAGCTACATATACAGTATTTAAGCTGGTGGAATGTTGAACCTCCCTTTTCCACTTACGATACTCAGTGGACTAGAGGAATGTGGATGCCCCCTGATGGCCCACTTGAAGAGAACAAACACTGGTACCAGTGCCAAAAAATACTGTTTATGTTGCTGAACACTTACCAGTTTGTTCTTCTGTCCTTATTAACACTTTGTACCTTCCTTTAAAAGAGCAAGTTTACACTGCAAACATGGAACAACACAATGATTACTATCAGCTTTCCATGGTAGTCACGGTTGGCCTGCATACCCACAAGGGGGTTTACCATACTTCCAATCCCCCTCTGGCTCCTCCTTGTACCTTAGACACTAGCTGTAAAGACTCTCTCTTCTGGTCTTTATGCCGAGGACCAAATGCCACCATTGCTTTTCTCCCCAAAAGTCTTTTTGTAGTGGAGAATTGGGGAGCTCACTGAAGAATTTTAGCTAAGCCTGACATAACAATAGTTTCAGCTCAGCCTCAACAACTATATGATAATATGTGCTGGGAGGGGCCTGGCACCAGGGAACCTGTTATCAGAATTGTTTCTCCTAACCACACTAGCGCATGGCATTATAACTCTTGGAAATGGGTTTGCCTCTTATTACTAGGAAGCATCTGTATATAAAAACTGGATGTGACCCTAAAAATGTTCTAGGATGTTTCTACCAGATTGACCCTCCAAAACAAGATTGGGTCAAGGTTTGTACCTCTCACCCCTACCTGTTTTTAGCAACCCCAGGGACAGCCCAGTCCCTGGGTCTTTTACAATAATTTGACAAAAAAATATTTTCTTCATGTCCCTGAAGGCTCTATATATGGTAGCTGCCTTACCCATCTCAATATTACTCAGTTAAATCTCACTATGGTTTATATAGTTAGAAGACAAACTCAAGTATGAGTGCCAGTTGATGTAACCAGAGAATGGGAGGATCCCAACAGCATAATAACTCTCAACAACACGCTGGCCTCCTTATGAGTCCAGTGGTTTATCAACACCTTAATTGCATTAATTGTCTCTGCTATAGTTGTCACAGCTACTGCTGCCATGGCAACCACAGCCCTCATTGACTCAGTCCAAACTGCTCATACTATTGATGTTCTCTTAACCAATGCTACTTTAGAAATGCTTTAACAGGCCCAGATTGATCAAGAGATCCTGACTCAACTTTCTGTAGTTGAATCAACACGCGACTGGATTGGTGAGCACCAGGATACACTAGTGACCCGCTAACAGATCCTGTACTCTCCAAGCTGTGTGTCACCCCATTCAGTGGAACTCCAGCCAGCACTCCTGGAGCAATATTCAACATCACCTAAGAGGGGCATTTTCTACCAATTTAAAGGGGAAAATTGCAGCTGGAATTGCATCAGCAGCTACAGGACTTTCAATGCTTGGCCAAGCAAGAGGTTTTTCAAACCCTCCATGATAATCTCATCTCGTTACACCTGAAAAATTGGTTTGACGGACTTACCTGAGAGTGTGGGTCCTTGGAGCTGCTGGTTACTTACTGATTCTAATAGTGCTTTGTGTACTTCACTGCATTTGCAAATTACTTTCCCATGGTAGTATAAGAGACCAGCAAGTCACAAGCTTTGTAGTTCTCACAACTACAGCAATCCTAACTAAAAGCAGCGGAGAGGTATGAAGAATAGATCCTCATGGCAATGGCAAATGTAGCTCAGCCATGGTTTGGAAAACTGACAGGCATGAGGCAGCACACAGGAGTGAAGCCCACAGATCAGCTTTCCCTTGGGAAACCAGGCCTGCATTATATCTAGGCTGTTTTGACGCTTGCTATAACTCCCTCACCCTGAGTTAAGACAGCAGATGTTTGATGTATATCTTTGAAGCAACTCCCTAAAGTCTATGCTAAGCTGTCCCAAAGACAGAGTATAACCAGATCAATCACTTTTATCATTCCCTTGCATTTGCAATATTCTTTTCTTTGTTATCTGTGAGAAGTAATCACTTAAAGTAAACCTGAACATAATGAATGAGAACCTTCTCTGATGTAATGCTACTAGAAAGGAATAAAAGCCTGTCCAGGTGAGGGTTTGGTGCTCTCTCTCTCTTATAGAGCAGCTATGCTGTCCCTTTCTCCACAGGACTTCTGCAGTACATGTGATTTTGTTCGATGCATCCACAACAGCACAGACACCACTGGACAGAGTCCACATCAGGCAGTACCATTTTTACTTTTCTGAGCAAATTCCATACTGTTTTCCACAGTGGCTGCACCAGTCTACATTTCCACCTACAGTGCACTAGGGTTCCCTTCTCGCCACAACCTTGCCAGCACTTGTTGTTTGTTGATTTATTTATGATGGCCATTCTCACTGGTGTGAAGTGATATCTCATTGTGGTTTAATTTGCAACTTTCTGATGGCTAGTGATGCAGAACATCTTTCCACATGTCTCTTAGCCCTCTGTAAGATCTCCTTGGAGAACTCTCTGTTCAGGTCCTTTGCTCACTTTTTAATTGAGTTGTGTGTCTTCCTGGAGTAGAGATGTGTGAGTTCTTAATATATTTTAGAGATCAAACCCTTGTCCAAGGTATCATTGGCAAATATATTTTCCCATATGGCTGGTTCCCTTTTTGTTTTAATGCTGTTTTCTTCAGCCATTCAGAAGCTTTTTATTTTGATGAAGAGTCATTTGTACATTGCTTCCTTTGAGTCCCTTGCTCTAGGGGACATATCAGTGAAAATATTGCTGCACGGAATATCTAAGATTTTCTTCCCTATGTTCTCCTGTAGGTCTTTTAAGGTGTTGTGGATTATATTTAAGTCTTTTATCCATCTTGAGTTTATTTTTGTGTAGGGTATAAGTTGGTGGTAGAGTTTCGTATTTTTGCATGTAGCTGCCCAGATCTCCCAACACTATATGTTGAAGAGGCTATTTTCACTCCATTTTATACTTCTGTCCCCTTTGTCAAATATTACTTGACCATAGAGACTTGTGTTTACTAGTACGTTCTGTATTGTGTCACACTGATCTATGTGTCTGTTCTTATGCAAGTACCAGACTGTTTTGACTACCATGGCCTTGTAATATAATTTGATATCGGGTATTATGATCCTTCCTACTTTGTTCTTCATTCTCAAAATTGGTGTGGCTATTTGGTGACATTTATCATTCCATATAAATTTTTGAAATGTTTGTTCTGTACCTGTGAAATATGTCATTTGGTGTTTTAATAGGTATTGCATTGAATCTATAACTTGCTTTGGGCCATATGGACATTTTGATGATGTTAATTCTTCCAATCCATGAACATGGCATATGCTTCCATTTGTTTGTGTCTTGTTTAATTTTTTTCTTCAGTGTTGTATAGTTTTGTGAGTACATGTCGTTTACCTCCTTGGTTAGGTTTATTCATAGGTACTTTGTTTTTCTTGTTGCTATATCAAATAGGATTTTTTTATCCTGATTTCTGTTTTGACATTTCATTGTTGGTGTACAAAAATGCCTTTGATTTCTGAATATTGACTTTGTATCCCACTGTTTTGCCAAATTCACTTATTAGGTCTAGTAGGTTTTTTTGGTGGAGTCTATAGAGTTTTCTATGTATACTATCATGTCATCTGCAAACAATGACAGTTCTTGTTCCTCCAGTCCAATTTGGATGCCTTTTACTTCTTTTTCATGTCTGATTGCTGTGGCTAGGACTTCCAATACTATGTTGAATAGAATTGGTGAAAGTACATTTTTTTCTTGTTCCTGATCTTAGTGGGAAAGCTCTAAGATTTTGCCCATTGAGGATGCTCTTGGCTGTAGGTCTCTCATATATGGCCTTTATTAGGTTGAGAAATGCTCCCTCTATCCCACTTTGCTGAGTGTTTTTATCATAAATGGGTGCTGTACATTATCAAATGTACAGCAAATGTAAAAAGCATTATCAAATGCTTTTTCCACATTTATTGATATGATCATGTGATTTTTGCCTTTCCTTTTGTTTACATGATGTAGTACATTTAGTGATTTTTGGATATTTCACCATCCTTACATCCCTGGGATGAATCCCACTTGGTCATGGTATTGGTGTGTGATCTTTTTAAAGTATTATTGGATGCTGTTTGCCAATATTTTGTTGCGGATTTTAGTGTTTATGTTCATCAGCGATATTGGCCTGAAATTTTCTTTCTTTGTTGTGTCTTTATCTGGTTTGGGGATTAGGATGATGCTGGCTCCATAAAAAGAGTTTGGGAGTCATCCCTATTCTTGGATTTTTTGAAGTAGTTTGAGAAGGATAGGGGTTAGCTCTTACTTAAATGTTTTGTAAAATTTTCCTGTGAAACCATCTGATCCAGGGCTTTTGAGTAATGGTAGTTTTTCATTACTGCTTAAATTTCACTAGCAGTTACTAGTCTATTCGGGCTTTCTGATTCTTTTTCATTCACTTTTGGGAGATTATATTTTTCTACAAATTTGTCCACTTCCCACAGGTTTTCAAAGTTAGTGGCATATTATGTTCATATAATTTTTTATATACCTGTGGTGTTTCTGTGGTATCAGGTGTAATTGCTCCTCATTCATTTCTGATTTTGTATTTGGACCCTTTCATTTTTTTCTTGAGGAGTCCACTTAAAGGCTAGTTGATTTTGTTTATCTTTTCAAAGGACCAGCACCTTGATTTATTGACCCTATGAATTGTTCCTTTACTCTCTATGTCATTTAATTCTGTTCTGATCTTGATTATTCCCTTCCTTCTACTGGCTCTGGGCTTTGTTGTTGTTTCTCTAGTTCTTATAGATGTAGGTTAAGTTGTTTATTTAAATGTTTCTATCTTTACTGGTAGGCCTGTATCACTATGAGCTTCCCTCTCAAGACTGCCTTTGCTGTGTCCCAAAGGTTTTGGACCGTTGTGAGTTCATTTTCATTTGTTCCCAGAAAGATTTCAATTTCTTTCTTGATCTCATTCTTAACCTATTCATTCTTTAATAGCATGCTATTTAGTCTCCACAGATTTGAGTGTTTTTTATTTTTTTCCCTTGAGGTCGGTTTCTAGTTTCAGATTCTTGTGGTCTGAGAAAATGCTTCAATGATTTCAATCTTCCTGAATTTGTTGAATCTTGTTTTGTGCCCTAACATGTGGTCTATCTTTGAAAATGTTCCATGTGCATTTAAAAAGAATGTGTATTTTGCTTCTTTGGGATAAAAGGTTCTGGATACATCAGTTAAGTCCATTTGATCGGAGCATTGGTCAATGCCGCAATATCCCCGTCAATAGTTTGTTTGGAAAATCTATCTATTATTGAAAGCGGGTGTTAAAATACCCTAATATAAGTGTGTTGCTGTCTATATCTGTCTTGAAGTCCTCTGAGATTTTCCTTATATATTTGGGTTCTCCTATGTTGGGTGCATATGTGTTTATAATGTGTATGTCTTCTTGATGGATTCTTCCCTTGAGTATTAAGAAGTGTCCTTCTGTGTCTCTTTTTATGGCCTTTGTTTTGAAGTGTATCTTGCCTGATATAATTATTGCTACCCTGGGTTGTTGTTTTTTTTTCCTTCCCATGTGCTTGGAATATTTTTCCAAACCTTCACTCTCAGTCTGTGTAGGTCTTTTTTTCTGAGACGGGTCTCTCTTTTTTTTTTTAATACTTTATTTATTTATTTTTAGAGAGAGAATAAGGAAAAAATAGAGGGACAGAAACATCAATGTGTGGTTGCTCTCAACAGCTCCTAGTGAGGATCTGGCCCACAACCCAGGAATGTCCCCTGACTTGGAATGGAAGTGGTGGCCCTTGGTTCAAAGGCCCAAGCTCAATCCACTGAAATACACCTGCCAGAGCTAAGGTGGGTCTCTCATAGTCAGCATATGTGTGGATCATGTTTTCTTATCCATTCAGCTATCCTATGTCTTATAGGTATTTATTCACTGCCATTTTAATCTCTTTGTACCTGTGATCCTTTCTCCAACCATGTGGTCTCCAACCATTGGTGCCCACGGTGCTGTGGATGCAATGTAAACATTCACACAGACTGCAGAAGTCCTGTGGAGAAAAGAGACGGCATGACCACTGTCTGAGCGAGAGAGTGCCCCAAGCCTTGCCTGGACAGATTTTATTGCTTTTCTGAGAGCATTTCATCAAGGAAGGTCCTCATTCATTATGTACAGGTTTGCTCTAGGTGATTATCTTTTACTAATAGTAAAGAAAAGGATGTTGCTGATTACTTCTTATGGATAACAAAGAGAAGAATGTTGCAAATGCAATAAAAAAAAGTGGTTGAACTGGTTACACTCCATCCTTGGAAGGTTGAGCACTGACTTTAGGAAGTTACTTCAAAGGTATACATTAAACATTTGCTGCCTTAACTCAGGATGAGGGAGTTTTAGCAAAAGCAAGCTTCAAAGCAGCCTAGATATAATTCAGGCCTGGTTTCCCATGGGAAAGCTGATCTGTGGGCTTGACTCCTGTGTGCTGCCTCATGCCTGTCAGTTTTCCGAACCAGGGCTGAGCTACATTTGCTATTGACATGTGGACTGGTTGCCTATACTCTCTCCTCTTTTTCTTCCTTTTCTTAAAACAGCACCTTTAGCATAGCTTGCAGTGCTGGTTTGGTGTAGGTGTATTCCTTAAGCCTTTTTTTATGTGGGACACTCCTTATTTTGCTTTCCATTTTAATTGAGATTCTTGCTGGGTAGAGTAGTCCTCTTTGCAGGCTGTTACTTTTCATTACTTGGAACATTTCTTGCCATTTCATTCTGGCTTGTAGTGTTTCCATTGAGAAGTTGGCTGATAGCCTTATCAGGGCTCCCTCATATGTTACTTCTTATTTTTCCCTTGCTGCCTTTAGGGTTCTTTGTCCTTCCATTTTGCCACATTAATTATGATGTGTCTAGGAGTGGGCCTTTTGGGGTTCCTCTTCATTGGGACCCCCTGTGCTTTCTGGATTTGTGTGACTTTTACTCTCATCAAATTAAGGATGTTTTCCATCATTACTTTTTCAAACAGGTTTTCTATCCCTTGCTCCTCTTCTTCTCCTTCTGGTACCCCTATTATAAGGATATTATTACATTCCATGCTGTCCTGTAGTTCACTTAACCCCTCCTCATTCTTTTTGTGTCTTTCCTTTTCTTGCTCTTTTTGGGAGTTTTTTTCTACCTTGTCTTCCAGCTCACTGATTTGATCCACTGCTTCATCTGCCTGCTTTTGATTCCTCCTATTGTGTTCTCCAATTCAGAAATTGTATTCTTAATTTTCTCTTGCCTCTTGTTGATAGTTTCTTTGTCCTTTTTCATGCTGATATAGTTTGCAGCAAGTTCCTTCTAGTTCCCCTGTAGTTTCTGGTAATTCTCACTCAGTTCATTGAGCATCCTCACAACCATTGTTTTGAACTCAATGTTTCATAGTTTACTTGCCTCTGTTTCACTTAGCCCTCTTTCTGAGGATTTTTTCTTTTGTTTCAATTGGGGTTTGTTTCTTTGTATTCTCATTATTTGTGAGAGTCTTCTTGTTTCCTTTTGCTTCTTAAATTGATCTGTTTTAACTCCCTGCGTTTGTGGTGTGAACTTCTATGGTATGAGATTTCTGAGATTCAGTGGTACTGTCTCCACTGAACTTAATGCTCTTGGGATGCCCTTTATGCCATTTATCTTGGCTCTCTGGATATAACTGGGTTTTGATTGTTGTTGGGTCTTTCTTTGGTGAGTTCTCCCCTCCAGCTGTTTGACCGAGGGTCACTCATCCACCACATCTTACATGCTGTTGTGCAGGTGCTGCCAGAACAAAACCACATAGCCTGGGGAACAAACCCACATCCACAAATATGTCTCTCCCCCACTACAATCCTACTATCCACAGCAAATTGACCAGTATTAATAAGGGTGTAAAGAGATTAAGACTATTAAAGGAAAGGAGAGAAATAAACTGTAGTATAAAATCTAGTGTCTTAATATGCACAAACTTAATAGACAAGAAACGCATGTTAAAAAGCTATACAGGAAAGAAGGTATCACTAATCATGGAGAAGACCACAGTGGAATTCGTCTCAGTAGCCTCTAGTACAGGTGTGTCAAACTAATTTTCACCGGGGTCACATCAACCTCACAGTTGCCTTCAAAGGGCTGAATGTAATTTCGACTCCTCAGCAGTTAAGAAGTAGTTACATTTATACTATCCTAAAATGATTTCAGCCCTTTGAAGGCAACTGTAAGGTTGATGTGGCCCCAGTGAAAACTAGTTTTACACCCCTGCTCTAGTATGTACCACTCTTTTCTTTCTTGATCCACCTCAGGTAATGTCAGATATTCACCCCATCTGACCTTAGGCAGCCTGCTCCAAGACTGCCAGGGATCTGCTGTCTGTGGCTGTCTTTCAGTTGCTAATCTAGTCACTCTGCACTCAGTAGTCAGGCTCAAACCCCATAGGGTGGGACTAATCCCTCCTGGGGTTGGGGCTATTGTTTCTCCTCAGGCTGCTGCCTCTTATAGTGGAGTGATCAGCCTGAGTAGGATGGATGCTGCCATATGGGGAAATGACTCGGCACCAGGATCCCAATGGCTACTGTCTCAGTTCTCTCCCCAAAGCTTCCACCCCCAGTCTCTCCCCAGGTGTCTCTAGCCCACTCTGCCCCAGCCTTTGCCAGAGCCCAGAGTAAGTGACCGTAAATCAAAATTCATGCATTGGCCCTTTATAGGGCTCTTTGTTTCTCTAGCCATCTGTCTCTGGCACAGAACAACCCTGCCACTTTTCACTGCCAGCTGTTATCTGTGTATGTTTTGGGCTCTGGTACTCTAGGCTGGGGATCCCAGCTTAGGGTTTAGACCCCACACTTCTCAGGGGGATCCAACCATTTCCTTAAGTTGTTTAATTATCCCTCTTGCACTGCTGCCTTCGGGTGCTCTGCCAGCCTTCTCGAGTCTCCACTGAACTCCTTACCAGTTAGTTAGTGTTGAAGATGATTCCTCTGGATATCTGAGGTTATAAGGCTTCTCTCTCACTATTGGTCAGTTGTTTGTTTTGAGTGATTTCTTCACAATTTAGTTGTAATTCCAGATTGGTCCTGGAAGTAGGTTAGTGTGGCTTCCATTCACTCCTCTGCCATCTTGCCTCTCCCCAGACAGTTTCTTAAAGAGTTAAATATGATCTAGCATTTCCACTGTTAGGTATTTACCAAAGAAAATGATCTGTACGTGAATGTTTATGAATCTTTATTTTTAATAACAACCCTGCAATCAATACAAATGTCCATCAACAGGCAAACAGAAAAACAAATGGTGGGATACCTATGCAGTGGAATGCCACTCAGCAATATAAAGCAATAAACTATTAATATATTAGCGTATATAAATCTCCAAATAATCATGCTGAATAAAAAAATCCAGATGCTCAAAAAAAGAAAGAGTGCATCCATTTGAAAGAAATTCTAGAAAATACAAATAAATTTTTAATACCAGGAAATGAGAGGGTGGGAGGGACAGGAGGCAAGAGTTACAAAGTTGCATGAAGAAACTTTTGGGGATGATAAATATACTTACTACCTTGATTATGGTAATGGTTTCACTGGTGTATACATATGACAACAAATTACCCAATTGAGCATTTTATTTTTAAGTATATTTTGTTGATCATGCAATTATAGTTTTCCCATTTTTTCTCCCTTTTATCCACTTCCGCTATGCACTGCCCCTTGTACTAGTATGAGCTCCCACCCCCTGAAAATCATGTTAATGGGTCATACATATAAGTTCTTTGCTTCTCCATTTCCTATACTATTCTTAACTCCTCCCTGTCTATTTTGTGCCAATTTTTTATGCTTATTACCTGTACCTTCCCCCCTCTCCCCCACCCTCCCCAATGATAACCGTCCATGTGATCACCATTTCTGTGATGCTGTTCCTGTTCTAGTTGTTTGCTTAGTTTGTTCTCTGATTTTATTTTTTACATTCAGTTGTTGATAGCTGTGAGTTGGTTGTCATTTTAATGTTCATAGTTTTGTTCATGCTCTTTTTCTTAAGTAAGTTCCTTTAACATTTCATATAACAGGGCATGGTGATGATGAACTTCTTTAGCTTTATCTTATCTGGGAGGCACTTTATCTGCTCTTCCATTCTAAATGATAGCTTAGCTGCATAGAGGAATCTTAGATGTAAGTCCTTGCCTTTCATGACTTTGAGTACTTCTTTCCACCCCTTTCTTGCCTGTAAGGTTTCTTTGGAGAAATCCACTGATAGTCTTATGGCAAATCCTCTGTAGGTAATGGTCTCCTTTTCTCTTCCTGCCTTTAAGATTCTCTTTATCTTTAATCTTGGGTAATTTAATTATGATGTGTCTTTGTGTGTTCCTCCTTAGGTCCAATTTCTTTGGAACTCTGTTAGCTTCCTGGACTTCCTGGAAGTCTATTTCCTTCCCCACATTGGGAAAGTTCTCCTTCATTATTTTTCCAAATAAATTTTCAATTTCTTGCTCTTTCTCTTCTCTTCTGGCAACCCCATAATTTAGATATTGGAATGTTTCAAGTTGTCTCATTGGTTCCCAAGACTCTCCTCGTTTTTTGGAATTCTTGTTTCTTCATTCTTCTCTGGTTAAATGTTTATCTGGTTTATCTGGTTAAATGTCGTTTGTTCCAAATCATTGATTTAAGTTCCAGTTTCCTTCCCTTCACTGCTGGTTCTCTGTACATTTTTCTTGATTTCACTTTGCATAGCCTGCACTTTTCCTCTATTTTGCATCTGTACTTAATCATTTTTGGGAGCATCCTGGTTACTAGTATTTTGAACTTTGCATCTGATAGGTTGGCTATCTCTTCATTGCTTCATTCTTGGCTGGAGGTTTTATCTCTTTCATTTGGGCCATATTTCTTTGTCTCAATACACTTGTTATGTTGCAATGGGTGGAGCCTTGGGTATTTGCCAGGGTGGGGCCACCTACCTCCTGTATGTGGGGGAGAGGTCAGAGTGGGAACAGTGTTGCTTGCTTGGCTGTCATCCTGCTTTTAGTCACTTTCCCCAACAACAACAAGCAAATTGGGACATTCTGATGCTGACTCCCTGGTGGGTGGCATGATATACATTCTAGGATCCTGTGAGTTGATCCAATAAACTCTCCTGTGAGCCTGGAAGTTTCTCCAAGCACAGCAACCACCACACAGGTTTTTACAGTCAGAGGTTTTGAGGCTTTATTTACCCATGCCAGAACTCTGGACTCTGTTGTCTATCTCATTACCCAGTTATTCCTAGTGTCATCCATGTATGAATGTCAGACCACCCAGTCCACCAGCTCCTGCCTCACCTGGCCAGGTCTATCACCTTGCCATGTGCCCTTTCTGCCCTGGCTGCCCATTCACCTATCCTACCAGTCTGGATGAATACTTCTTCTTTAACTCCTCCATTGTCTGATTTCCACACAGTTTGACTTTGTGGCAGTTCAGATTGTTTTGGTTTTTAAATTGGTTGTTGTCCTTCTTTTGGTAGTTCAAAGAAGCAAAATATGTTTATGTATGCCTCCATCTTGGCCGGAAGTAGGCACTGAGCATTTTATTTTAATGATGTAGTTATTTTATTGTTGTTCAAATATAGTTGTTGGCATTTTCCACCCACCCAGGCAAAACCCCCCTCCCTCCCTTGTTTCCACCCTCTCCCTAGGTTTCATCCATGTATCCCTTATACTTGTTCTTGAAAACCCTTCCCCCCTTTATCTCCTCCAACCTCCCCTCTGGTTGCTGTCAGATTGTTCTCACTTTCAGTGCCTCTGGTTATATTTTTCTTGCTTTTTTCTTTTATTGATTGTGTTCCACTTACAAGTTAGATCATACTGTATTTGTCCTTCAGTACCTGGCTTATTTCACTTAGCATATTGCTTTCCAGTTCCATCCATGCTGTTGCATAGGGTAGGAACTCCTTTGTTCACTCTGCTGCATAAAATTCCACGGTGTAAATGTACCATAGTTCTTTGATCCATTCATTTACTGATGGGCACTTAGGTTGCTTCCAACACTTCACTATTGTAAATTGTGCTGCTGTGGACATTGAAGTGCATAGGTTCTTTTGGATTGATGTTTCAGGGTTCTTAGGATATAATTCCACCAGTGGAATTGCCAGGTCAAAAGGTAGTACCATTTCTAGTTTTCTGAGGAAATTCCATATTATTTTCCACACTGGCAGCACTACTCTACATTCCCACAAATGGTTCACTAGGGATCCCATTTCTCCACATCCTCTCCAACAAATGTTGTTTGTTGATTTCTTTATGATGACCACTCTGACCAGTGTGAAGTGGTATCTCGTTGTGGTCTTAATTTGCATTTCTTTGATGGCTAGTGATGCTGAGCATCTTTTCATAAGTCTCCGGGCCCTCTCTATGTCCTCCTAGGAGAAGTGTCTGTCTGACTCTTTTGCCCATTTTTAAATTGGGTTGTTTGTCTTCCTGGAGTGGAGTCGTGTGAGTTCTTTATATAGTTTGGAAATCAAACCCTAGTCCCAGGTATCATTGACAAATATGTTTTCTCATACAGTTGTTTCTCTTTTCACTTTAATGCTGTTTTCTTTAACCATGCAGAAGCTTTTAATTTGATGAAGTCCATTTGTGTATTCTTTCCTTTATGTCTCTTGCTTTAGGGTACATATCAGTGAATATGTTGCTGCATGGAATGTCTGACATTTTCCTGCCAATGTTTTTTCTAGGACTTTTATGGTATCATGACTTACATTTAAGTCTTTTATCCATTTTGAATTCATTTTTGTGTATGGTGTAAGTTGGTGATCGGGTTTCATTTTTTGGCATGTAGCTGTCCAGTCTCCCAACACCTTTTGTTGAAGAGGCTGTTTTTACTTCATTTTATGCTTCTTTCCCCTTTATCAAATATAATTGACCATAGAGACTTCCGTTTATTTCTGGGCTCTCTTATCTGTTCCATTGAACTATGTGTCTGCTCTTATGCCAGTATCAGGCTGTTTTGATTGCGGTGGCCTTATATTACAGTTTGATAAAATGTATTGTGATCCATCGCACTTTCTTCTTTCTCAAAATTGCTGCAGCTATTAAAGGTCATTTATAATTCCATATAAATTTCTGAAAAGTTTCTTTTTATGTTTGTAAAATATTCCATTGGTACTTTAATAGGGATTCTGTTAAATCTATGAATTGCTTTGGGAAGTATGGATATTTTGATGATGTTAATTATTCCAATCCATGAGCACGGTACATGGTTCCATTTGTTTCTGTCTTCCTTAATTTCTTCATTCAGTGTTGTGTACTTTTCTGAGTACATGTCTTTTACCTCCTTGGTTAGGTTTATTCTTAGGTACTTTGTTTTTCTTGTTGCTATATCAAATGGGATTATTTTCCTGATTTGTGTTTATGATATTTCATTGTTGATGTACAAAAATGCCTTTGATTTCTGAATATTGACTTTGTATATTGCTGTTTTGGCAAATTCACTTATTAGGTCTAGTAGTTTTTTCGGTAGAGTCTATAAGATTTTCTATGTTCACAATCATTTCATCTGCAAACAATGACAGTTTTGCTTCCTCCTTTCCAATTTGCATGCCTTTTATTTCTTTTTTTAAATATATTTTATTGATTATGCTATTACAGTTGTTCTATTCCCCCCTTTATTCCCCTTTGCCCTGCACACCCCTTCCCACCCACATCCCCCACTTTAGTTCATGTCCATGATCATATATACAAGTTCTTTCACTTCTACATTTTCTATATTATTCTTAACCTCCCCCTGTCTATTTTCTACCTACCATTTATGCTACTTATTTCTCTGTACCTTTTCCCCCGTCTCCTCCTCCCACTTCCCTGCTGCTAACCCTCCATGTGATCTCCATTTCTGTTAATCTGCTCCTGTTCTAGTTGTTTGCTTAATTTTTGTTTTTGTTTTTGTCTTATGTGTGGTTGTTAATAACTATGAGTTTGTTGTCATTTTACTGTTCATATTTTTTATCTTCTTTTTCTCAGATAAATCCCTTTAACATTTCATATACTAAGGGCTTGGTGATGATGAACTCTTTTAACTTGACCTTATCTGAGAAGCACTTTATCTGCCCTTCCATCCTAAATGAAAGCTTTGCTGGATAGAGCAATCTTAGATGTAGGTCCTTGCCTTTCATGGCTTAGAATACTTCCTTCCAGCCCCATCTTGCCTGCAAGGTTTCTTTTGAGAAAACAGCTGACAGTCTGATGAGAACTCCTTAGTAAGTAACTCTCTCATTTTGTCTTGCTGCTTTTAAGATTCTCTCCTTATCTTTAATCTTGGGTAATGTAATTATGATGTGCCTTGGTGTGTTCCTCCTTGGGTCCAACTTCTTTGGGACTCTCTGAGCTTCCTGCACTTCCTGAAAGTCTATTTCTTTTGCCAGATTGGGGAAGTTCTCTTTCATTATTTGTTCAAATAAGTTTTTGATTTGTTGCTCTTCATCTTCTCTTTCTGGTTCCCTTATGTTTTGGATGTTGGAACATTTAAAGATGTCCTGGAGGTTCCTAAGCCTCTCCTCATTTTTTGAATTCTTGTTTCTTCATTCTTCTCCAGTTGAATGTTTTTTCCTTCCTTCTGGTCAACACTGTTGATTTGTGGCCCCATTTCCTTCCCATCACTGTTGGTTCTCTATACATTTTCTTTTATTTCTCTTAGCATAGACTTCATTTTTTCATCTAATTTGTGACCATATTCAACCAATTCTGTGAGCATCCTGATTACCAGTGTTTTGAACTGTGCATTTGATAGGTTGGCTATCTCTTTGTCACTTAGTTGTTTTTCCTGGTGCTTGATCTGTTCTTTCATTTGGGCCATTTTTTTTTTTTTGGCTCAACGTGCCTGTTACATAGTAAGGGGTGGAGCCTTATGTGTTCATCAGGGCAGGGCAACCCACACAGCTGCGTTGTGATGCTGTATGTGGGGAAGGGATAGGAGAGGGAACAATGGTGCTTGCTCTGCTCTCTGCTGGTTTTCAGTCACTTTTCCCGCTACCTACAAGCAAATTGGGCCCTTCTGGTGCTGATTCTCTGGTAGGTGGGTTTGTGTATGTTCTAGGACCCTGTGGGTCTTTCCAACAAACTCTCCTGTGTGGCTGGGAGTTTCTCCCGCTGCCAGCAAAACCCCCACCAGTGTCTTCAGTCAGAGTTTGAGACTTTATTTCCCTGCACTGGACCCTTGGTTGTATGGTTTTCCTCCCTCCCCAGTTATTCCTCTCAGTTTATCTGCACATGTATGTAGAACCCCCCCACACACACACACACACGCCAGCTGCCAGCTGGCTGGGTCCGGCAGCTGCTGCCTTGCCGGCTAGCTGATGACTTGCCTGCCCCACTCCATAATCAGCCATCTTTCCAGGTCTGCCAGAGGCTTCCTTGCCCACCCGAGTCCTCCAGTCAGCCGCCTTGCCTCGAGTCCTCTCTGCCCAGCTGCCCATCTCCACCCCCATACCAGTCTAGATCAATGTTTCTTCTTTAACTCTTTGGTTGTCAGACTTTCATACAGTTTGATATTCTCTCAGTTCTGGTTGTTTTTTGTTTTTAAATTGATGTTGTCCTTCTTTTGGTTGTGCAAGGGGGAACAGTGTGTCTACCTACACCTCCATCTTGGATGGACTGGATGCTTTTTATTTCTTTTTCTTGTCTGATTGCTGTAGCTAGGACTTCCAATACTATGTTGAATAGGAGTGGTGAAAGCACGCATCCTTGTCTTGTTCTTGATCTTAGTGGGAGAGCTCTAAGTTTTTGCCCATTGAGGATGCTGTTGGCTATAGGTCTCTTATATATGGCCTTTATTAGGTTGAGGAATGCTCCCTCTATTCCCACTTTGCCAAGTTTTTTTTAATCATCAATGGGTGCTGTACATTATCAAATGCTTTTTATTCATGTATTCATATGATCATGTCATTTTTGTCTTTCCTTTTGTTTATGTGAGGTATTACATTTATTGATTTGTGAATATCGTGCCATCTTTGCATCCCTGGGATAAATCCCACTCGACCATGGTGTATGATCTTTTTAACATATTGTTGGATGCAGTTTGACAATATTTTGTTGAAGATGTTAGTGTCTATGTTCATCAGCGATATTGGCCTAAAGTTTTCTTTCCTTGTTGTATCTTTATCTGGTTTTGGGATTAGGATGATTCTGGCTTCATTAAAAAGAGTTTGGGAGCCATCCAACTTCTTGAAGTTTTTTGGAATAGTCTCTGAAGAATAGGGGTTAGCTCTTCCTTAGAGCCTTTTAAAATTCTCCTGTGTAACTGTCCCACCCAGGGCTTTTGTGTGTTAGAAGCTTTTTTGATACAGCTTTAATTTCATCAGCTATTATTTGTCTCTTCAGGCTTTCTGCTTCTTCTTCATTCAGTTTTGAAAGATTACATTTTTCTACAAATTTGTCCATTTCACCTAGATTTTCAAATTTCTTGGCATGTATTTCTTTGTAGTAATTTCTTACAATCCTTTGTATTTCTGTGATACTAGTTGTATTACTCCTCTTTCATTTCTGACTGTGTTTATTTGGGTCCTCTCTCTTTATTTCTTGATGAGCCTGCTAAAAGGCTTTTTGATTTTATTTATCTTTCCAAGAACCGACTTCTGGATTTATTGATCGCTAGACTTATGCTTTCAGTCTATATGTCATTTAATTCTGCTCTGATCTTGGTTATTTCTTTCTTTCTACTTGCTCTGGGATGTCTTTGTTGTGGTTCCTTGAGTTCATGTCAGCATATGGTGAGGTTGTTTATTTGATGGTCCTATTTTTTTAGGTAGGCCTGTATTACTATGAACTTCCCTCTCAGGACTGCCTTTGCTGTGTCCTATAAATTTTGAGTTGTTCTGAGTTCATTTTTATATGTTTCTAGACACCTTTTGATTTCATCCCTAATTTCATTCTTGATCCATTCACTGTTTACTAGCACGCTATTCAATCTACTTCAGTTTTAGTGTTTGGGTTTTTTTCCTCAAGGTTCGTTTCCAGTTTCAGTGCCTTGTGTTCACAGAAAATGCTTCAAAGATTTCAATCTTCTTGAATTTGTTGAGGCTTGTTTTGTGTCCTATCATGTGGTCTATCTTTGAAAATGTTCCATGTGTATTTGAAAAGAATGTGTATTTTGCTTCTTTGGGATGAAAGGTTCTATATTTATCAGTTAACTCCATTTGATGTAGGACATTCTTCAATGCCACATCTTTGTTGATATTTTGTCTGGAAGATCTGTCCATTTTTGACAGTGGGGTGTTAAAATTCCCTATTATAATTCTGTTGCTGTAAATATCGTTCTTAAAGTACTTCATAAGTTTCCTTGTGTATTTGGGTGCTTCTATGTGATTTTTATGTCTTTTTTTTTCTTTAAATATCCTTTTATAAAATTTTATTTCAATTGTTGTTCAAGTACAGATTTCTGTCTTTTACTCCCATCCCAGTCCACCCCCCAAGTGCTCCCCACCTTCCTCCCATTCCCACCCCCTTTAGTTTTTGTCCATGTGTCCTTTATACTTGTTCCTGTAATCCCTTCTCTTTTTCCCCTGAAATTCCCTCCCCTCTCCGCTCTGGTTACTATTAGCCTGTTTTCTATTTCAATGTCTTTGGTTATATTTTGCTTGCTTGTTTGTTTTGTTCTTTAGGTTCCTGTTAAAGGTGAGACCATATGGTATTTGTCTTTTACCACCTGGCTTCTTTCACTCAGCATAATGCTTTCCAGTTCCATCCATGCTGTTGCATAGGGTAGGAACTCCTTCTTTCTTTCTGCTGCATAGAATTCCATTGTGTATATGTACCATAATTTTATGATCCATTCATTTACTGAGGGACACCTAGGTTGCTTCCAAAACTTGGCTATTGTAAATTGTGCTGCTATGAACATTGGGGTGCATAGATTCTTTTGGATTGGTGTTTCAGGGTTCTTAGGGTATAATCCTAGCAGTGAAATTGCCAGGTCAAAAGGCAGTTCCATTTTTACTTTTCTGAGAAAATTCCATGCTGTTTTCCATAGTGGTTGTACCAGTCTGCACTCCCACCAACAGTGTACTAGGGTCCCCTTTTCTCCACAACCTCTCCAACACTTGTTTGTTGCTTTGTTTGTGATGGCCATTCTTACCGGTGTAAAGTGGTATCTCATTGTGGTTTTAATTTGCATTTCTCTGACAGCTAGTGATATCGAGCATCTTTTCCTGTGTCTCTGAATCTTCTGTATGTCCTCTTTGGAGAAATGTCTGTCCAAGTCCTTTGCCCATTTTTTAATTGGGTTGCTTATCTTCTTAGAGTGGAGTCATGTAAGTTCTTTGTATATTTTGGAGATTAAACCCTTGTCTGAGATATCTTTGGCAAATGTGTTTTCCCATATAGTTGGGTCTCTTTTTATTTTAATGCTGTTTTCTTTAGTCATGCAGAGCTTTTTATTTTGATGAGATCCCATTTGTTTATTCTTTCCTATATATCCCTTGCTGTAGGGGACATATCAGTAAAAATATTGCTGTGTGAAATATCTGAGATTTTCCTGCCTGTGTTCTCCTCTAAGATTTTAATGGTGTCTCAGCTTATATTTAAGTCTTTCATCCACCTTGAATTTATTTTTGTGTATGGTGTAAGTTGGTGCTTGAGTTTCATTTTTTGCATGTATCTGTCAAGTCCTCTCAACACCATTTGTTGAAGAGACTATTTTTACTTCATTTTATGTTGCTGCCCCTATGTCGAATATTAATTGACCATAGAGACTTGGGTGTATTTCTGGGCTCTCTGTTCTTTTCCATTGGTCTATGTCTGATTTCATGCCAGTACCAGGCTGTTTTGATTACAGTGGCCTTGTAATACAGTTTGGTATCAGGTATTGTGATCCCTCCTACTTTGTTCTTCTTTCTCAAAATTGCAACAGCTATTCATGGTTTTTCATGGTGCCACATGAAATTTTGAAATGTTTGTTCTATGTCTGTGAAATGTTTCATTGGTACTTTAATAGGTATTGCATTGAATCTGTAAATTGCTTTGGGTAATATGGACATTTTGATAATGTTAATTCTTCCAATCCATGAACTTGGTATAGGTTTCCATTTGTTTTTGTCTTCCTTGATTTTATTCTTCATTATTGTGTAGTTTTCTGCATACAGGTCTTTTATCTCCTTGGTTAGGTTTATTCCTAGGTATTTTACTTTTTTTTTTTTCTATACCAAATGGGATTTTTTTTCTTGATTTTTGCTTCTACTGTTTCATTGTTGGTATACAAAAATGCCTTTTATTTCTGGATATTGACTTTGTATCCCACTGTTTGCCAAATTCATTTATTAGGTTGAGCAGTTTTTGGGTGTAGTCTATAGGATTTTCTATGTACACTATCATATCATCTGCAAACAGTGAGTTTTTTTTTTCCTCCTTTCCAATTTGGATGGCTTTTATTTCCTTTTCTTGTCTGATTACTGTGGCTAAAACTTCCAATACTATATTGAATACAAGTGGTGAAAGTGGGCAATCTTGTCTTGTTCCTGATCTTAGTGGAAAAGCTTTTAGTTTTTGCCCATTGAGTATGATGTTGTCTGTAGGTCTTTCATATATGTTCTTTATTATGTTGAGGAATGTTCCCTCTATTCCTACTTTGCTCAGTATTTTATCATAAATGGGTGCTGTACCTTATCAAATGTTTTTTCCACATCTATTGATATGATCATGTGATTTTTGTCTTTGCTTTTGTTTATGTGATGTATTACATTTACTGATTTGGGGATGTTGAACCATCCTTGCATCCCTGGGATGAATCCCACTTGGTCATGTTGTGTGATCTTTTTAATGTATTATGGATAGATACTTATTCATTGTCATTTTTGTACCTATGTTCCTCTCTCTCTCTCTTTTCCTTCCTTTCCTTAGAGCAGTCCCCTTAGCATCTCTTGCAGACCTGGATTGGTGGATGTGGATTGTTTTACACTTCTTTTGTCTTAGAAGCTCTTTATTTGGCCTTCTATCTTGATTGACAGCCTTGCTGGGTAAAGCAGCCTAGGTTGCAGGCCTCTGGTTCTCATTATTTGGAATATTTCTTGCCATTCTCTTCTGGCTTGCAGTGTTTCCATTGAGAAGTTAACCTTATTGGGGCTCCCTTGTATGTTACTTCCTTCTTCTCCCTTGCTGCCTTTAAGATTCTCTCTTTGTCTTGGAATTTTGCCACTTTAATTATGATGTGTCTTGAAGTGGGCCTCTTTGGGTTCCTCTTGATTGGGACTCTCTGTGTTTCCTGGATTTTTGTGACTTTTTCTCTCATCAAATTAGGGAAGTTTTCCATCATTACCTTTTCAAATCGATTTTCTATCCCTTGCTCTTCTTCTTCTCCTTCTGGTATCCCTATTATATAAATATTATTATGTTTGATATTGTCTTACATTTCTCTTAATCCCTTTTCATTATTTCTGAGCCTTTTTTTCTTTTCTTGCTCTTTCTGGGTGTTTTTTTCTACTTTGTCCTCCAACTCGCTGATCCAATCTTCTGCTTCATCGATCCTGCTTTTGATTCCTTCCACTGTGTTCAGTTCAGCAATTGTATTCTTCATTTCCTCTTGGCCCTTGCTTATGTTTTCTATTTCCTTTTTCATGTTGATATAATTTGCAGTGAGTTCATTGTAGTTCCCCTATAGTTTCTGGTAGCTTATTGTGAGCTCATGGAACTTCCTGATAACCAGTTCTTTGAATTCAATATCTGATAGCTTACTTGCCTCCATTTCATTTAGCATTCTTTCTGAGGCTTCCTCCTTTCCTTTCATTTGGGGATTGTTTCTTTGTCTTCCCATTGTTTCTGAGACTCTTCTTGTTATCTTCCACTTCTTAAATGGATTTGTTCTGGTTCCCAGGGTTTATGGTGTGAACTTCTGTGGTACAATGCCTGTGAGATTCAGTGGTGCAGTCTCCTTCGGGTATCCTGCTGTTCACTGCTTCCATCTACTCCTTTTTGTGGTCAGTTGGAGGGGGAAGGCAGAATGGTTTAAGACAGCAGGAGAGTATCCTATATTTACAGTAGCAGCTGATATAGAACAGATAGGAGATCTTTTGGCTTTGTATAGTGTTAGCCATGATCTTGAACCCAACTAGCCACTTTTAAGAAAGGATGGGAAGAAGATAAGTGTCTTGTTGGGTAGGGAAGTGTTGTGAGTTTGATCTTGAAAGCAGTGAGGTTGTGGGAGGTCATATTGTGGGGTAAGGTGAGAGTAAAGGATAGTAAATAGGTATAGTGTGTGAGAGAATAGAATTAACCTCTACAATAATAGAGTTCAGGATACTGTGACATGGGCTAAAATCCGGGAAGGGTGCTGTGAAGTATTTACAATTGTGCGGAACAGCAATTATTTACAATAATATTAGAGCAACATTCATATACCAGAATGTATGTGATCTAAATAACATGAACAGGGGGTATAGGATTTTGAGTAGTGTGCTGATGGAACACAAGTCATGTGGACAGTAAATTAGCAATACATTGTGGAAGAGAGGACAGGGGAAAACTGTCAAATGGTACAATATAACCCACCAAGCAAAGAAGACTATATAGAAAGAAGGGGAATACAAAAATACTATTAAAATAGAAGATGTAAGAATAATGAAAAAAATAAGAATGACACAAATATGCAGTAACTTGTAGTTTCCCTACAACAGCGGAGTGAAATTTGTCTCACTGTCTCAGCTGTTGCATTGCCCCCTCTTTGAGTTCACCTCTGGTTCTTTCACACTTCCAAGATTTTTTCCCACTTGTGGGTATAAAAAAAAAAAAGGCAGGAGCCCTGGCTGGTGTAGCTCAGTGGACTGAGCACGGGCCTGTGAAGCAAAGGGTTGCTGGTTCAATTCCCAGTCAGGGCACATGCCTGGGTTGCAGGCCAGGTCCCCAGTGGGGGACACATGAGAGGCAACCACACATTGATGTTTCTCTCCCACTCTTTCTCCTTCCCTTCCCCTCTCTCTAAAAATAAATAAATAAAATATTTTTTTAAAAAAAGCAGGAGAAGGGAAAAAGAAGAGATAAAATTGGAACAAAAGGATGAAGAATGAAAACAAGAAAGAAGGAAAGAGAGGGAAAAAATTGAAAGATAAAACAGTAATCAAAAATTTAAAAAAAAATAACTTTAAAAATTGCATTAAAAAAAACACACCTCTTGTTGTTTTCAAACTGGTCAAACCAGTTTTTCTGGTCTTGCTGGCTACAGGAGGTGGGGGTGGTTGGTGTGGGGTTTCTCCCTTCCAGATCTTTACTCAGCCTGTCTTGCAAGCACTGTCCCAAGAGCTAGTCTGGCTCCTTTTCCCAATGTCTTAGATGCGAGAATCCTGATTTTCTTCAGAGCGCGTTTTCCCCTGAGGCTATCTCTGTAGGCTGGGGTGCAGGGGCACCCTCTCGGCTAGGCTGCTTCAGTCCTGCGGGTTTGGATACGAACCCTTCCCAGTGCTATGGGGAAACACAGCGCCTTCCGTGTAACCTCGGGGTGTCTGCCTGGCTGGGTGGGGAGTCGGCTGCAGGGCTGTCACAGCAGATTCCCCAAACATTCTCACTGTTTGATAAATTCCTCCTACTCAAGCCTGCTGCCCCATGTAGCCTAATTCTCCAGCCAGACTGGTGACTAGCCGGGTCAGTGCACTCACTGCAGGACTCTCAGTTCTCCCGAGCTGGAGACCACAGACTCCATGGATGATCATGGCCCCTGTGCATCTTGCCTCTTTGTCCTTATCCCCCTCTCTGCAACCAGGCCTCTCCTGGTGCTGCTCGGGGAGGGAGGGAGCAGTTGACCCAGCTCTCTCCCAAGGACTCTATGGCAGGCCCTCTGCTTTCAAGGAGTCTGTGTTAGACCCAGCGCCCGCTCCGGGTATCAGGCATGGGGCTGAAGCTGCCCCATCCCCGCGCTGGTCCCCAGGACCTTACTGTCCTGAAATATCTTTCTTAGTGTCTGGTTTCTGGTTTTTTGGTGTCCGCTACAATTTTTGGACTCTTATTTTCAAATATGCTGGGGTACTGTTGGCTGTCTGCTCTGTTCCTCCGTGGATTGGCCAGGTTTTCCTCCTGTGTGTAGGGGGAAGTGAAATCCACTCCCTCCTACTCCGTCACTATCTTCCCTCTCTTCTTTTATGTCTTCTTGATTGATTCTTCTCGTGAGTATTATGAAGTGACCCTCTGAGCATCTTTTTATGGCTTTTTGAATTCTATTTTGTCTGATATGAGTATTGCTACCCTCGCTTTTCTTTTTTCCTGTCCATTTGCTTGGAATATTTGTTTCCAGCCCTTCACTTTCAGTCTGTGTAGTTCTTTTTTTCTGAGGTGGGTCTCTTGTCGGCAGCATATATGTGGTCATGATTTCTTATCCATTCAGCTATTCTATGTCTTTTAATTGGGGCATTTAATCCATTTACATTTAAGGTTACTATTGATAGGTACTTATTGATTGCAATTTTTTTCATACCTGTGTTCTTCTCTCTTTCATTGTTTTTCTTCCTGTTCTTAAAACAGACCCTTAGCATCTCTTGCAGAGCTGGTTTGGAGGAGGTATATTCTTTGAGGCTTCTTTTGTCCTGGCAGCTCATTTGGCCTTCCATTTTAACTGAGAGCCTTACTGGCTAGAATAGTCTCAAATGGAGGCCCTTGGTTTTCATTACTTGGAATATTTCCTGCCATTCTCTTCTGGCTTGGAGCTTTTCCATTAAGAAGTCAGCTGCTGGTCTTATAGGCTCCCTTGTATGTTACTTCCTGTTTTTCCCTTGCTGCCTTTAAGATTCTCTGTTTGTCTTTAAATTTTGCCATTTTAAATATGATGTGTCTTGAAGTGGGCCTCTTTGGGTTACCCTTGATTGGGACTCTCTGTGTTACCTAGATTTGTGTGACTTTTTCTACCATCAAATTAGGGAACTCTTCCATCATTACGTTTTCAAACAGGTTTTCCATCCCTTGCTCTTCTTCTCCTTCTGGTATCCCTATTATATGGATATTATTACGTTTCATGTTGTCCTCTATTTCCCTTAACTCCTCTTTGTTCTTTCTGAGCCTCTTTTCCTTTTCTTAATCTTTCTGGGTGTTTCTTTCTACATTGTCCTCCCACTCACTGACCCAATCCTCTCCTTCATCAAGCCTTCTTCTGATTCCTTCTCCTGTGTTCTTCAATCCAGAAATTGTATTTTTAATTCCCTCTTTGCCCTTGTGATAGCTTCTGTTTCCTTTTTCATGTTGATACAGTTTGCAGTGAGTTCATTGTAGTTTCCCTGTAGTTGTTGGTAATTCTCTGTGAGCTCATTGAGCTTCCTGATAACCATTGCTTTGAACTCAATATCTGATAATTGACTTGCCTCTGTTTCTTTTTGCATTCTTTCTGAGGCTTCCTCCTTTCATTTCATTCGGGGATTGTTTCTTTGTCATCCCATTGTTTTTGAGACTCTTCTTGTTAGCATTTACCTCTTAAATTGATCTATTCTGACTCCCTGGGTTTATGGTGTGACCTTCTGTGGTAGAAGACCTGTGAGATTCAGTGGTGCAGTCTCCTTGGTCTCCTGAGCTCACTGGTCTTGGGCTATCATTCATATTGGCTCTGTGTTTGCCTTTGGGTTTTGATCGTTATTGGGTCTTTCTTTGGTGGATCCTTCCTCCAGCTGGTTAACTGAGGGTCACTTCATCAACCACATCTTGTGTTCTGTTGTGCAGGTATGGACAGGTTTTGTTGAAGCTGGTTCTTCTTTCCATAGAAGGTTTTGAGGCTTCTCTCTTGCTGTTGTTCAGTTTTTTATTCTGGGTAATTTCTCCACTATTTAGTTGTATTAACCTCCTGGGTGGAGGTTAATGTGGCTTCTACTCCATCCTTCACCTTCTTCCATTGTTATTGGTTGGTGGTTCCTTTGTTGGTGGGTTTCCTCTTCCAGCAGGTATACTGGTGTTCACAGCTCCTACCTACTAAGTTCTCTGGAGTAGCAAAGTGAAATTTGTCTTACTCTCTCCGTTGTTGGGATGACCCCTCTTTGGGTCTAACTCTGGTCCTTTCACAGCTCCAGGTTATATTGTCTCGTGTCTGATTTTTCAATGTCCTCTACAGTTTTGGCCTCCAGTCTTCATATATGCTGGGATACCATTGGCTGTTCACTCTTTTCCTCAGAAGATTGGCTAAGTGTTCCACCAGTGCACAGGGGGAGGTGGACTCAGCTCCTACCTATCTCACTACCATCTTTCCAAAAGGGAACTGAGCATTTTAAGTATGTGCATTATATTGTATGTTCATTACATCTCAATAAAAGTATTTTTGAAAATACAGTGGTAGGATAGAGTGTATCATGGCTACTTTCAATTAATAATCAGGGAAGTCATCTCTGAGGGGGTGACATTAAGCTGAGCTGAAATTGATAAGAAGAAGCAGCTAAGCAGAGGTCTGAGAAAAGCACTGCAGAGGAAACAACATGTATATAGGCCTCAGGAGGTGAGAATAGGACTGAAATATCTATGGAACAGAATGGTTCACTGTTCAGAGAGGGAGTCCAAAGTGGGTTCAGAGAGTCAGGCAGATCCTACATTAAGGAGACCTTTCTAGGCCAGACAAGGAGTTTGGATTTTATTCTAAGTAAATCAGAAATTATTGGATAGATACTAAACAAAGAAGTGACATGATCTAATCCTTATATTTCTAAATCATTTTCTTTTGTACAATGAGCATGTTTTATCCATTAAAAATTATATATATATATAATTTTATATACACACACACACACACACATATATATATATACATACACACACATATATATATATATATATGAAGATAATTTCTGCTGTATAAGGAGAATAAACTGCAAATGGGAGCCCCATTAAAAAGCAATTGCAGCCACCAGGTAAGAGGAGAATGCTCGGATCAGGGTGGTAAGACATGCAGGTAGAGAGGCTGCCTCTGGGGCTTGGGGACTGGGTCTAGAGCACATTTTGGTGGATATGGGATGTTCTGGTTCCTGTAGAAGTATAAGCAGCTGGCCCTCAGGACATGGTGGCTCTCTGATCTCCAACTCTCAACTATCCTCTTCCCTGGGCAGCCTAGGGCATCTAGTACAAACATTGACATTGCTCTGGTTCATCTGACTATGGTTGGTTATGTGTTTCCTTCCCTCTCTAATCAAAAACCTCTTCTTTTTACTCTAGCACCTACTACAGTACTCGGCACAAGGCAAGCATACAATTAATGTTTGTTAAATAAATAAATGAAAATGAATGGCTAATTCTCTAATTAACTGATTAAAGTAAAGCAAGAAAAACATTTTTAGGGCTTCTTCTCTACCCCCTTCTCCACTGCATCCCAGATACAACTCCCTAACATCAGCAGCCTTCTTGCTCTTATCATCCTAAAGGAGCAATCTTGCAGCCATGCAGCCATGCAGCCACTGCTGGTTCCCCCACCAGTAGCAGGGCCTGCTGACCTAGTTTGAAGCTGACTGAGGGTTATGATACTATGGCAAAAGCAGCTTCCTGAGACTGGCTTAACACACTGGTGCTGAGGCTGGACTTAGCTTTGAATGCTAGAAATTTGATAGAGTGTTGTCCAGGGGGATATCTCAGAATGATGAGGAGAGGGTAGGACTGGGGGAAGCTTTTGAAGATTCTCTTCTTTTCCTGGGAGCCCAGCATCTGATTTCCTTCTGAGGGCATCCTGGACTGTGGGCCCTGAGCCCTGCTTCTCTGTCCCATGAGAGGTGTTGGGGACATTAGAAGGGACTAGAGGATAGGGAAGACTCCTTGAGCCCTAGTCATTGATTTTATTATTAATTCAAGCATTTTATGAACATTTAAAAATATCACCAATGTCCTTAGGTGATTAAGACATTGTCTCAACACTCAGTTGCTCACTGTCAAGAGTCAGAGAGAAATATAAACAGATAATAATTACAGTGGAGATGTATGCCCCATTAGGTGGCATTTCACAGGAAAAGAGGCCAGAGGAGGCCTCACAATGAAGTGGATCTTGAGAGAAGATGTGAAGGATGAGTAGAATGTTTCTACATGAAGGAGTAACAGTCAGTCCTATAAGAAAGGGGTCAGCATGCACCAAGGTCCAAGATGAGAGCAAGGTCCATAGTGTGTCTTGGGCTGCACTGGTTCACATAGCCAGGACACAGCCTTATCATCAGGACTAGGGTGAAACAGGGTACAGAGGGCAGCAAAGCTGAACCATGATGAGCCAATGTGGTCCTATTAGCAATGAGGAGCTACTAAATGATGCAGAACAGGGAGAAGACATAGTCAGCACTTAGGGTATCAGCAGCCTAATGGATGCAATGGGGTAGGGATGGGGGGTAAGGTTGCAGGCAGTTGAGCCCTGGGAAGACTAGAGCATGAGTCAGCAAAGAGGAGGTGTGGGGTAATGGAGCTGGAAAGGCTCAGGACAGACCCTGAGGGGATAGTTAGGAAGACCTTGGCAGGAGAGAGATGGACACCACTGAGCCCCTATACTCTGGAGCCCAGTTCTATCCCCCTACCTCTGCCTCTTCATGCTGGATACACCACAGAATAACATGCTCCACTCCAAAAACATGCTCTTCTTTTGGAGAGTAGACATGTAACCTTTCTGTTAACACTTGATACCCAGTCAGCCACCCTGAACCAAATGATGTGTACAAAGGGGTGGGAGAGAGCTTCATAGATAAAACTGAAGATGAACAAGGCAGGAAGGGTACCCTCCTAACAGGTCTTCTCATTTTGGGAAGCAAGGCCCAAGGTTCTTCTCCTGTGCACTCTTCTCTTGCACGTAGGCTCTGCTGAACACCCCTTCTGAGCTGAGGGTTACCTACTAATGGATCCTTAAAGTCTGAACTCTCCCCATCAAACCAAGAAATGGGAACCTGGCCCCCTGGGAAGGCCAGATAGAACTTTTGAGGAGTCAAAGCTTTCTGCCCCAAGTTGAACACTGAGTTCCTAGGAAGTAGTACCTCCTGAAGGCTAGGCACCCAGGAGATCCAAACTCTATCCCTAAAGGTTAGGAATGCCACCAAGCATGGCACCCAGCAAAAGAAAAGGAAAGAGGGGCAGGCAGCTGATCTCTTGGCTGGAAGGAGTAGGCTCTAAGAGCCCACTTGATGCAATGTGACACCCAGGCCTCTGTAGCAGCATAAATATTCCATGTCATGGTAACTGAATCTGGCATTTTCTTCCTGGCACCTCTGGCATACACTTTCCCAGCCATCTCTACCACAGACTCAGGGGGTCAGGGCCAGGGATGGAAGGGCTCCACACCCCACAGTT
The DNA here is from genome assembly GCA_004027735.1 of Carollia perspicillata. Classification (NCBI taxonomy): domain Eukaryota; kingdom Metazoa; phylum Chordata; class Mammalia; order Chiroptera; family Phyllostomidae; genus Carollia; species Carollia perspicillata. The sequence continues at coordinate 18,156 of PVKM010005459.1, read as the reverse complement.
GTCTCAGATTTTCATTGCAGGAGCAGGCCTGTTCATACACCAGCACAGGATGGTAAGAGAAGCGGACTCTCCTGGACCTTTAAGTCAGCTGGGGCAAAGAGAAGGGCAGGAAATGACTGAAGGAGGGGCAGGGAGAAGATAGATTCACTGGTACAACTGAGGCCTGTGAAGAAAGACAGTTTGGTATGATAGAAAGCGCCCTGGAAATAAGGGACCTAGACCTCATCCCAGCTGGGACACTCTCTTTGGGCAAGCTACTTAACCTTCCCTTCAGTATCTTTATAAATGAGGGAAATCATATGCCTACAGCATAGGGTTCTTGTGGGAAACAAATGACATATATGGGCAAATTCATTGAAAAGGAAATGCTAAACAAAGATCATTCAAAGGTATAGAGAGATGAGTGTATAGTCTGTGGCAGTATGAGCAGGGTGTGGTAGGGCTAGGTATTATGAACCCTGAGAAGAAAAAATAGGTATCTACTAAGAAGGGCTCCTGGTGGCTAACTGGGCTGAAATTTTTTAAAATAGAGCCTAGCAAGCATTTCTGCATGAGGGCCTCTTACACAAGTTGCACTTCATGGTGAAGCCTGCTCTGAAATACCTGTCTCTGCACTGAACTGCCTGCCTGCACTGTATTTCCACCAACTAAGACAGCTCTTATAAAAGAGTTCCTAGAATTCTATTTCAACCAATAGGACTGAGGCTTTCCTGGTACAATCAGAACTGTGCAGTTTCAACCAATCACTTCTAGGGGGCGGTGCAGGCAGTTGCTTCCTGAGCTGGGATTGATTCAACCAACTAATTCTTTGAACACCTGCTGTGTTCTGAGCACTGCACCAAAAGCTGGAAGTATAGAGAATGATGTCACATTACCCATGCCCTAGGATTGCCTACAGTTGATGGGCAAGATAGATGGGTAAGGAAGTTATGTCCCCTCAACACATGAGTGGAGGCTATGCAGGACAGGACACCAAGGGAAGGGAGATGCCAGCTCTTGCTGGGGTCTCCTGTGTGCTGCTCTGTATGGTGGCAGACATCAAAACATATTTTAATCTCTACTTACTTCTCCATGCACCCCCCCAAGTCTGTATGTTACATGAGGTCAGTGACCTATGTCCATGTTGTTCACTACACCATCCAAGCACTTAGGACAATGCCTGGAAGTGGTAACTGAGTAATATGGAGTGAGAAAAACTAGTGAATGTTGTTTGTATAGAAAAAGACATGCAAATTATGTTTATTACAATAGCTTTATTAACTGTTTCACATACTCACAAATGTAAATCTACTTTTGCCCACCCCTGTATTTGCTGAATGAATAAATGAATGATATAACTAGAGAACCACAGCACTGGGTACTAGGGTAGAGTGGCTGGTGAGACCTACTAGAGGAATTTGGAGGAATTGAAGGGTTGTTCACCCTGTCCCCCTCAGTTGTTGAACAAAGTAAGTTGATTGAGCCTGGAAATACAGCCCCAGAAACGAGAAGCCTTTTGCTCCATTCTCTCTCCATTCCTTCTCCATTCCCTTCAGTCTCCTCCCAACCCTGGCCCTCAGCTGACTCACAGCAGCAGCTAATCACACCTCAGTCACTCATGCTTAATTAAGCTCCAGTTATCCACAACTTCTTAGCAAGAGGAAAGGATAGGATTCTAGTCACATTCCAGGACAGTGGGGACTGGGCCACGTGTGGTATACAGATAACAGTAAGGCATTCACTGGGAACCTGCAGTAGAAATGGTGATAATAATCACATAAATAATAATAAAATAGTGCAGATTTACAGAACACCTACTGTATGCCAGGCATAGCTCTAACACTTTCTGTGTATTAACTTCCTCAAAGCAAACTGGTGACATAGGTACTATTATTATCTCCACTTTACAGGTAAAGAGATTAAGACTCAGAGAAGCCGTTACAGAACAAAGGGTACACATACAGGGCCAAGGGGGTCACAATATATTATTACCAAAAGGACCCCCTACTGTGCTTGATTGTCCGTCGCCAATAGGAAAAATGTCTCTCAATGCCAGAGATTTGTGAAAAGGAAAGGAAATGTTTATTTAATGCTATACAGACTTAAAGCAGTGACCTAATGTCTTCATTAAAATATCAAAGTCCTTTAGGATACCCACAGCCACCCACGGTGCTTCCTTCTCCCCCTGCCCTAATTCGGGGTACCGTAACTCCAGAAAAGAAGCACACATCTGTGTTTCAGGCCAGTGGCACTGTCAGCTGTGTTGCCATCCAGGCAGGATCTCTAATTAATCCAAAGCCATGTGGCACCCTCTCATGGCCTACTGGCAAGAGTTCTTTCACCCTTCTTCCAGGCAAAGTCTCTCCTGCTTCCCAGGCCATGTGGCCAAAAAGAGCACCCTGGAGCCACGTGGTCCTCTTCTACCAAAGCTGCAGGGGTCCCCACTCTGGCCAAAACCAAATGGTTCTCTTCCCGGCAAAGCCAAGAGAGGGCCCCACTCTGGCCAAAAGCACATGGCTCTCCCTTCACCTGAGCTACAAGGAGGGGGTCCCAACTCTGGCAAAGCCACATGGTTCTCTCTACCCCAGCTGCAGGGGTCCCCACTCTGGCCAGAAGCACGTGGCTCTCTCACATGGCTGTGGGGGTCCGCACTCTGGCGAAACCACGTGGATCTCTCCCTCTCACATGGCTGCAGATGGCTCTCTCCCTGCACTGCCACAGCCACGTGATCCTCTCTTCAGTGGCTGCCAAGTCTGGCTTTAAATCCCCACACCAATCTTCCTCTGCACCCCCATTTCCGACTCCTCCTACAATCAGTTACACCTGCCAGCATTCCTGTATTATTCCAGGTTTATTGGGCTGCCATCCTGAGTCTGGGCAGGGGTAGCCCCATGTCCTGGAGCCAATCTTCTCCAACCTCCCATGCAGGCACTGTAACTCAGGGGACCTGGCCCCAGTTACATCTTGGGGGAGAGTCCCTTTCCATCCCCCTGGCTCAGAGCTTGGCCACAACTATTTAACATATCTAAGCGACCAACCAAAGGCTATAGATATGTTAAATGACCATGCCATGAATTAGCTGCAAAGCTGTTGCTGTACAAAACAGCTCTGCATGTTCCTGCTCCATGTTGTCCCTTCCCCCAACTCACACCTGAGGGGGAAGAGGTGAGGACATCTTATATGTCTTTCTAATATTTCCTAGACACCCTGAGTTCTGGACCCCATTCCAAATCCCTTTTTGGCTGCACCCTGTATCAAAGGTCGCAGATAGTAAGTAACAGATCTTAAAGGACTCTTCTTTCCCTGCGTTCCATGGCCACTGTGGTGGGTGTGTTTAGGAAAAGGAGGGGCAGCCATGTTCAGAGCTCTGGCCCCACTGCCCAGTGGTCTGGGCTCCTCCAGAGAGTAAAGCCATCTCAAGTCACACCCAGAGATACAATTCCATTTTTAACTTAACTCATATTTATCATACATCTGCTATGTGCCAGGCCTTGGAAACATGAATTGAAGAGACAAAGTCCCTCCCTTAGGGGACTCAAAGACCACCATGAGTCAACATGTCCACTGTGAAAGCAGTGCTATAAACACAGCAATAAACATGTCCTGGTGTCAGGCTGGGGCGAGGGAGGGGGGAAGATCAGCATTTATTAAATACCTTCTAGGAGCTCTTACCCTTTGTTACAGCATGGATGGAACTGGAGAGCATTTTGCTAAGTGAAATAAGCCAGGTGGTGAAAGACAAATACCATGTGATCTCTTAGGTGGAACCTAATCAACAAAACAAACAAACAAGCAAGCAAAATATAACCAGAGACATTGAAATTAAGAACAATCTGATAGTAACCAGAGGGGAGGTGGAAGGGGATAATGGGGGGAAAGAAGGGAAGGGTTTTCAGAAACAACTATAAAGGACTCACGGACAAAACCAAGGGAGGAGGGGTGGAATCAGGGGAGGGAGGTGGGGGCGGCTGGGGTGGGGGGATAAATGGAGACAACCGTACTTGAACAATAATAAAACAATTTTAAAAATAAATATCTTCTAGTACCAGACACTAAGGATATCACACCCTTTACTTTTCCTTCATAATCTATAATTAAATATATATTGGTGTATTCCTTTATCATTATGGTTACTGGTGTGATGGCTTTTTCGCCCTAGACCACATGCTCTGTGACACGAACTAAGTATCCCATCATCTGGCTCAGAGCTTGGCATTAAGTTAGTGCTCAGTGTGCATTTTAAATAAATGTATGGATAAAGCAGTTCCTGCCCCCAAAGAACTGTGGTTTAGAAGGTGGGGGGTGGGTGGGAAGAGAGATGTGAACAGGTGGTTGCAATAAAAGGTGATAAGTGCGACAGGAAGGAGAAGACAAAGGGTGTGCTGAAAGCAGGGAGAAGAGACTCACCTGGAGCACGGGAGCTAGGAAAGGAGTTTGGGAGGGGGGTTGCTGAAACCAGACCTTGAAGAAAGGACAGAAACTTCCTAGGGAGATGAGGGCACAGGTAGGCTGCGGGGGTAGAGTTGCTCAAAGCTGAGAGCACAGCCCTGGAAAAGGCACAGAGGTATGACCCACCAGCTGTGTTGAAGAAACTCTAAGTGGCTTTACGAGGCTGAATTATGGGTGAGTATAAGTGGGGAGGGAGAAAAGAGACACAACTAGTAGAAGTACCAGACCAGATCTTAGGGGGCCTTGACTGCCTTGCCTAGGAGATTAGGCCTCATTCCTTAAGCAATGAGTTCTGGCTGGGTTTTTAAGCAGTGCATATGTGGTTCAATTTGTTTTAGAAAATGGCCCTGGCATGGGGTGTGGAAATGCCTTGGAAGAAGGTGAACTTGGGAACAGGCAGACCAGTTTGGATACTGGTGAAGGGACTGTGAGTGTTTAAAGTGAGAAGGAACAGTGGGGATGGGCAGGTAGGTAAAAGGGGCATAAAAGTGCTGCAAATGGATAGAACTGAGTGACTGTGACTGTGAAAGAGCAAAGAGGTCACTTAAGCTCTTAGATTCTCAGTCTCCTCCTCCTTAAAAAGGGGATAAGATGATCTATCCAAGAGGATCACTGTGGCCTTCACAGAGACAAAGACTAGAAAAGCCACATGGGGTCTAGCAGGCAATAGATGGTTTTTTCCTCTTTGTACCTTGCTGTTTCTTGGTGTTCATCTCTGGCTCATGGAGCAGTCAAGCTTAGCAGGGATGAACCATGCTGGGCTAAGAGGGAGATATTCCCTAGGCTGTAATAGCATGTCCATGCTACTGCATAGACCTTGGGGGTGGGAAGGGGTGTCCTGACCGGAACAAGGCTGCCTGTATGACTCCAGGTCCCATGCAGATCAAACCTGCTCAGATTTGCTGCTCATACTGTCTTCTTTCTGAAGGGGATAAGTAGCACATTCACTCACACACCCCACTGAGTCCACAGAGAAAAACCACTCTAGGCCTTTTGAGCCATGAGATTTAAATCAGTGATTTGGACCTACAGGTGACAAAAGAGGTAGGACCACCCAGAGATTAGCAATGACAGAAAGCTGTCACCTTCCTGGGACTGGAAGGAGGAGGTAGTGTTCCTGGAGCTGAGGCCACCAGACTGAAGTTGGAACCACCACAGACCTGCCAGAGAGAGGAGCTGAGCCGGGTAGGAAAAAACTGTTCATCAGGAGCCAGAGAAGACACACAAGCTGCGAAGATCTGACTGGAAACAGAGAAGGGAATTCCCTGTCTTTCTCCCTCCTCCCAAGTGCCACCTTTTTCCCCTAGTGGCTTTGATTAGCTGAACCTCTCCAAAAGCCTATAGGCAAGGGAGCCTGGGAAATGTAGTTCCCTGTAGAACTACAGGGAACTACAAGGCAGAGAAAGGCAGGAAATGGATCTGAGCTCAAAGGCCAATACCAGTATACAGATTCAGGCTTTCACTCACTCATTCAGTAAACATTAATTGAGCACCTAGTTGCTGGGGAGATAATGACAAATAAGAATTCTGGGTCCTGTTCTCACAGCCTAAAGTCCAGCAATACTTGGACTGTACTTCCTATTATCCACCCCCTAGTCAGTCATGGGCACTTGTTCAACCAGCCCTAGGGTGAGGAGTTTGGTACAGAGCTTTTGGGGAGCCCTGGGAAACTTCCAGTGTGCAGAGAGGACAAAGCCAGGCTCTATTTAGGCTGTGGATTTGTAGGAGCAAGGAGCTCACCCCAACTCTGCCTCCTCCCCAGCTGAAAGCTCATAGCTCAGAATGAAATGTCTCCAAAAAGGAAAGAAAACACTTAAATCCCTCTGTTTGTCTTTGGAGCCTGGGAAGCCAGGATCTAATGAACATGAAACATGCCGGCGGCTCAGAAGTTGTCTTTGAAACCTCCCCAGACTGGTTTTGTCAAGGAGCAGTACTGCCTTTCAAAGCTGCCTGCCTCCAGTCTCCCTCTCCTCCTTCACAGGTATCAGGCAGCAACTAATTAGCTGGAAATTTTAACTGCTTCCTAATTTATCAGAGAAGTCTCCAGGCTTCTGGGGAACTGATAGCAAGATTGGCAGCAGGGCTGGAGAGCGGAGTACTTGCACTCCTTTACACACATACACATATAGACACATCCTAGTCCATGCCACCCCTTCCCTGCCAGTATGCTTCCAGACTGGGACCTCTGAGATCTCCTCCTCTACACCCAACTTGCCCTCCCCACTCCCTCACACCCACCTGGCTCAAACACCTCTCTGTTTCCTAAAGTCTTGTCTTCTGGAGTCTAGTTCTTCCAAGAAGACTCCTTAGATGTACCAGCCATGCCCCAAGTCTCTGCCCTCAATGGAGCCTTTAGGCACACTCCTCTTCACATGCAGACCAAGGGCTGCCCCAGTGGCTACGCAGCCTCCCTGCTGGAAAAGAGCTCCATCCTAGCCTGTCCCTGTGTGTTCACGACAGCCCAGGGGAAAGAGGGGCACCAAGACAGGGATACTCCACACTTCACATATGGACTCTTATAGACAGGCGATCTGGCCTAGAATCACAGTCTGACAATAACACCACTTTCTGAGACCTCCTGTAGGATGCACCCTGCTCTAGGCCTTACCTCCTCATCTATAAAGCAAGGGGATTGTTCTAGTCCAGTATTTCTCCAGGAGCAACTTGCATCCTGGACTTAGGCATAGACTTCTGTGCCCAACTTCAGAATTCTGATTTAGCTGGTCTAGGGTGAGACCTGAGAATTTCCATTTCTAATAAAAATGCAGGCAATTCTTCAGTTTCTAGTGTAGTCATCACACTTGAGAAGCAGTGGGCTAGATGAATGGCTTTTAAGCTGTATTTGTCAAAGCCCAAAGGCTGTAAGATGTTTGCTCACTCAAGGGGCACATAGGAGTGGTGACAGAGTCAAGAGGATTGTGAGTAGGTGGCCACTAACCCCCATCCATTCTACTCTAATCAGTTCAGGTCTAATTGCTTTTAACTGTTTTCACATAAGAGTTGGTCAGACCCAAAGCCCCATGCTTTAAGTGAAATGTTTGGAAACCTGTCGACTAGAGTAGGGTAGTCCCTGCCAGCTCTGACATTCCAGGGTCCCCGTATTCATTCCACATCTCTTCCTGGGATTCTCCTACCTCCCTTTTCTTCTTTGAAATCAAGAAAGGAGGGCAGCAAGAACAAGCCTGAGTTTTCAGGTATTTTCTCATAAGGGGTGGATGGAGAGGCTGGTGATTCCTGAGTCACTGTCTGTCATCTGGAGGCACGTGTCAAGCCAGAGATGCTCCTCAGAATGGTGTGGAATGTGTGTGTGCATGCACATGCACATGCATATACACTCCTCTGCCTGCAGCCTCCACCCTGAGAAGGGACCTAGAGCCCAGATGAATTGGAGAGTTCATAGAAAACATGGAGTAGCTAAGCTGCATTTGGACAGTATGGGGTGGTATGTGTATACCTGAACATTAGCATGTATGATGTCTGTGCATGCAAATACACAGAGAGTAAGATTTTAATTGGAATGATGAAAGTGCAGACAGATTCTAAATAAAGTGGAGGTCTCCTAGCATCTCAACATTTTAGAACTAAATTAAAGGAGGAGCCTTCCAGCCTAGTACTGGGCTGGGAAAACCTGTAAAATGAACAGTGAGAAGAAGAACAAGAGGAGAGATAGCCTGTAAACATTAATGGGGTTCTCCGGGACCCAGAGTTGTGCATACGGGTTGAAGTAAAGGACCAGTAGACAAGTAGGTGAGAAGCAAGGAGATAGATGTGTGTGTGTGTGTGTGTGTGTGTGTGTGTGTGTGTGTGTGTGTGTAAACAACACAACAGAAAGTGTATCAGATTGTGAACGTGTGTTTATGCAAACCCAAGAGAGGCCAACAGACATTATGGCATGATGCAGGCTGAGGGGGAACCCTCCCACACACAGACACATATACATACCGAATATGTGTGGGGCTCTGAACAGGAGAGCACCAGGAGATGAAATGCTGTCAGAGTTAGCCAGGGCAAAGGCCTGCTTGTGTCTCTGAGCTATGTGACAAAGGACGACGGAGCATGCCTATGCATGGGTGTGGTATGGGGCATGTCCCAGGGACCTGGAGAGAGAGTGAAGGCAGGTAGGCCATGGGCATTCTTTCGTCAGCAGCCGACAGGATGTGACACCCCTCCCAGACATGTTCTCATATTTCTAGGGGCCAGGCAGCAGACCCCCACAATATTTCCTTTCCTGGGACCCTGCTGAGAGCCTCCCTCAGCTGCTGCATAGTCCTCTCTCCTGCCTTCACCTCCCGTGCTTGCTACCTACTCTTCTGTTGGAGTTTCCTCCTTCCTCTCCAGGAGTTAATGCCCCTGCAATATGACAGTGTCCATCCCTGGACTAGTCTCTCTCCCTCACTATAGCAACCACCAAATACCTGCCAACCTCTAGCCCAACCTCCCCACCCCACACCTCCTTCTGTCCCGAAGCATTGATCCCCAACTTCGGATTTTGAGTTACACACCCCAACTTCAGATTTTGTCTCTACCTCTTATACTTGTGTGACCTTGAGCAATACTTAGGTCTTTGTAAGCCCTAATTTCTTCTGTTTAAAAAAAAATAGAGTTCTAGTGAGGATTAAATGAGATAAATATGCGAAGCCCCTGGCATTGTGCCAACTACAAAGTGGTACTTTCCTTTCTAGTCTTTTTAATTCATGGCCCCAGGGGTAAGTTTTTGTTTTAAAGCCCCAGGAGCTTCCCAAATAGCTCTATCTTATGAAATCCTAAAGTTGGAAGTATCTTTAATAGTCACATAGTCAAAGTCCCATCTCATTCCCATGTTTTAAGTGGAGACATGAGGCTTGTATACATAAGACATAACTTGTATTAATAATAAAGCTGAACCAGAATACAGGATACCTGCTTCACTATCAACAGCCTTCAGCTTTATTCCTTTGGCCAGAGCCAGAGGATATTCACAGTGATGTTCTTAGAAGGTTTGTTCCCTGCTGGTTTGCAGATGAGACTGAGCCCTAAGGTATGGTCTGGGGCAGAGGTCAGAGAAGAACTCCAAAGGACAGAGTCACACCTCCCTCCACTGTCCTGAGCAACTCAGTTATGGCCCTAAACTTGCATTCTCACTTAGCAAAGCCAAAGCTCTGCAGAAAACCAATCTCATCCCCACTCTCCCTACTGCCACTTAGAAGGTAGTTTAGTGTCCTACTGTGTTCCTCTCATAGCCCTCACTCATAGTAAATGAACAAGGATTTCCACAAGCTGTACTGTCCCTGAAAGTAAGATCTCAAGTCACTTCTCTATGACATAATACTTCTGTGGCACAGACCAAACCAGGTAGCCTATAAACCTGGCTCTTTATCCTGGCTCTGTATGCTTATCACACTCCAATCATGGCCAACAGAATCAACAGTGCTAAGAACTTCAAGACTGTGCTGAAATATGCCCCTCCTTGGAGGACAGAAATCCCATGAGAGGAGCTGGAGTTAGCTGCCAAAAGGACAACAGAGGTCAGGTTCCTTGTGTTTGCTCATCAGACACAAAGGGGAGGCTTCTGGGAAAGGAGGCTAGTATATGGGCAGGTGGTAACTGCGGCAGATGGAGGTCTGGCCAGAAGAGAGAGCAGGACATGTCAGGAACCAAACAGCTGGGAAGAGAAATTCTGAGGGGGGTGCAGGGGTACCAGACAAGAAGGGGGCACAGCTGGGAGGACCCATGTGGCAGGAACCCCTCCTGCAACGACAAAGCAATCCCTCTACCCTACCCCATCTGCAGGGGCTAGAAGCACCTAGAAGGGACACAGGAGGCCTGGGAGGAGGCAGAGATCAGAACAGGGAATTTAGAAGTTCCTGTATCCATGCACTCCCTTAATTCTAGGTGAGGAAGCCAAGAATCACAGCATGTTAGACACCCATGGGTGCACTTCAGCCCCTGATTGGGAAAGGTGTGGGCAATGAGAAAGAAACTTTTCCAAAAAGCCCTTCCTGGGTTTTCTATCCTTCCTCAGAAAAGCAGGTTTCTGCTCATCACTACTATGCAGCTTAATCTACAGGGGTCACTCCATTCACTTCTTCCCTCAAAACTCATTTGTCCAAATGCAGTATACATCACAAATACTTAATATGGTTCATTCATTCATTCCTTTGAAGGGTCAGCATAGCACAGCAGCTAAAAGCATAGATTCTAGAGCTAAACTGCCTGGTATGAATTCCAGCTTCACCAGCTGATGGCTGTATCACCTTGGGCAAGTTACTTAACCTCTCTGTACTTCAGTTTCCTCATCTGTAAAACAAGGATCATATTAATAAATACCTTATAAGAGTATTGTGATGTTTAAATGGGTTAAAATTCAATGGTATTGCATGGCTGAATATTGTCTGGATAGACCTTATACATCAAGAGCCTAGTATAATGGGTGATACAAAATAGAAGATAAATAAGATCCAGCTACTGTTATTATTCAATCATCAAGAAGTTGTTAGCACTGACTACATGCTAGGTGCTGTTCCAGGCCCTAGGATCCCATGGTGAGCCATTCAGACTTGGTCTGTACACTCAGGGAACTTATATTTTAATGGGGGAGACAAATATCCAATACTCACTTAAAAACTGCATGGTTACAATTGTGATGAAAGCTATAAAGGCAAAGAATAGAGAGCACTGAGAGCATATTGCAGGGGACCTAAGAGATCTGCTGGTCACAGAAGGCTCTAGAGGGCATGGTGTTTATCTTGCTCTCCCTGACCTGCCACTGGGTTCAACCACCCTGGGTATGCCATCAACAGAAGCAGATGCCTGCCAATGGCAAATACCATCTGTGCCCTTCCCAGGTCTGGCAGTGTGCTCGTTCTTAGTGTGAGAAGCCCAGGCAGGGCCCAGATCCCACCATCCCCCTGATACAACAACCATCCCACTTCTGGCCCTGGAGAGAGGCCTAGGAATGAACCAGGAGTCCTGCTCCAACTCTATTGTCCAGTCAAGAGCAGACACACTTCTGATGGAATATTCTGGCTTAACTTAGTCACTCTGAAGGCCACAACTATTCATTGGTGTCCCACCTGCTTCCTTAGAGACTGTCCTAAATCTGATATCCAGCCAGAAGTATGAAGTAATTGTGCTAGGTACTGTACAGTTAATTTAGTAGATTTATTCAGTTGTCTCATTTAATTCACAACAGCTCTATGAAGTTCATACTATCATTATTATACCTATTTTACAGATACAGAAACTGAGGCTCCAAACGGCAAAGCCACTTTCCCAGGTCCTTTGCCACATAAAGGTCACTCATCTTTATAGGACTCCAACCTAGCTTTGCCTGACTTGAAACAACATAATATGTTTTTTTAATAACATGATTAATAATAATTATAATAATAGTTATACTTATATAACACTTCCTATGTGGCAGATACTACTTTATATACTTTACATATTTAAATCATCTACTCTCCATATCAAGGTTATGAGGTAGATGTTATTCTCAGTTTGCAGGTGAGAGATTGAGGCACAGAGATGTTAAGGCCAATTAAATGATTCATGAGGTAGAGTTACCACAGAATGGTGGGGCTGGAAATGACCTTATGATTAAAGGCAGTAAAGGACCTAGGAAGCTGGAGAACTGTGTTTGTTTTGTCCTTGCACCTATGGCACCATCTTGCAGCACATCATGGTTTCCATACCTTCTGATAGCTTAGCCTCCTTTTTCCTGGGAAAAAAATAAAGGAAAGAATTTATTTAGGAGTTGCCCCTGACAGGAAAGTGGGAAGCCCTTCCAGTAGCTGGCTGATGTAGGAGCACAGAGGAAGAGGAGTCAGGAGCAAGGGTCAGTGAGCAGTCTGTAGGCCAGCAAGGTGACTCATCATTGTTTTTCTCCCTCCTCTGGCTCCCTGGGCTCCACTTTGCACAGATCCATGTGGAGGACAGAGCAGAGCATGAAAAGAAAGAAGCCCATAGTTTAAGGCAGAGCAAGCCTAATGGGCTGACTTGATGCTGGTCTTGGTGGTTCCCATGGGTGGTAAAACAGGGTCAGCAGCAGGTTAGGGAAGGTACTCCCTCCCTCTTAGTTGCTCAGAATCATCTAGATGAGGCCTTGTGCTGAGCCACTTGTGTGACAAGAAGCCCTGTTAAGGGTGATTGCTTGTTCCCCCTCTAATTGGTCTTAATTTCCATGATTTGCAAGTCCCAGACTCAATGAGAGTCATTCCCCCATGATGAGCCAGCCCCTACAAGTTCTGGGCTGATCCAGCAGGATCCTATAGGGTGCAAGGCAACCCAGTCTTCCATCCAGGCCCACCTAGAGCCCAGGGCCCTAAGCTCACAAGAGCACAGTCCTTTCTCCCAGTTAACTTCTGTGTTTAATCTTCCCATCCCTTCAAAGAGCAGCAGGACATAGAAAGAGAATGAGCTTAGCACTAAGGCTCAGGCTGGAATTCTGTTACATCCTTTGGAGAGCCCCTCTCAGGGCCTACCAAATAGTAGTGCTCAACAAACAGCACTGCTTGTTACATGTTACTTCACTGCTTGACTGGTCTAGGTGGACTTGGCCTTATACCACACAAAACTTGACCTCATCTGCCTCCTGCTCTCTACTTCTGTTCTTGTCACAATAACATCAGCCTTCCTTACCCTGAATACCAAATACAGCCTTCCCACCTCTTCTTCCTCTTTTGCAGAAGCCCTTTGTCTCCAGTTTTCCTCCTCAGTGACCACCTGTCCTTCGTGAATACTGGGGGAGCCTCAGAGATTTGGTTCTACTAGATCTACTTGTTAAGAGCCACTGAGGCCCAAATTGGTAGTCTCTCATAGTCCTTACTAATGACAAGGTAATCTTGGGTAAGATATTTAGCTTCTCTGTGCATCAGTTTACATATCTTAAAAATGGGGATAATAACTTTATCTCAACCTTCACTGGTCCATTAGATCACAGGTAGCAAACATGAGGGCCATGGCCCAAATCCAGCCCTCCAACTTGTTTTACCTGGCCCAGCACCTTGTCTCTACCTGATGGCGGCACCGAGCTCCTTGCCCCTAGTTAAGGAGTAGCCACATTTATACAGTCCTAAAGTTACATTTGGCCCTTTGAAGGCAATTGCAAGGCTGATGTGGCCCCCCTGGTGAAAATGAGTTTGACACCTGTGCAGTAGATGAAAAAGTTTAAGTATGAAAGGTTTTGGGAAAACTGGATGGACAGACACATGTAAAATACAATGAAATTAGAACACTTTCTTACACCATACACAGAAATAAACTCAAAATGATTTAAAGACTTAAATATAAGGCCTGAAACCATAAAACTCTTAGAAGAAAACATAGGCAGTAAACTCTTTGACATTGCTATTAGTAATATTTTGGGAGGTATATCTCCTTGGGTAAAGACAACAAAAGCAAAAATAAGCAAAATAGGACTCCATCAAACTAAAGAGTTTTGCACCTCAAAGGACAGTATCAACAAAATAAAAAGGCAACCTACTGAACAGAAGATATTTGAAAATAACATATCTGATAAAGGCTTAATATCCAAAATATTTGGTGAGCCAAAAAGTCAGTTTAGGTTTTGCCACAAAATACAACACACATTTTTCATTTTCACCAATAATTTTATTAATCTGGATGTTTTAAGCATGTCAGCTATCTCCTACTATCAACTTCTAGTGGGTAGAAGCCTGGGGTGCTGCTAAACATCTTCCAAAGCATAAGACATACCCACAGCAAAGAATTATTTATCCAAAATGTCAAGTGCAAGAAACTTTGTAAACTACTTTTGACACATTGAATCAGTCACAGCACCTTATCCATACACTGTACAAATCAATTTTTGCATTTCAGTTGCATTTTTACATTTCTTGAAATAATAAAGTAAGCATAATGCACCAAATATGTTGCATATTATCATCCATCTTCCACATTAAAATGGCTACACAAAAATTCACCAATTTTGTTTTTTTTAAGGCATGCTGATATGACAGCTGTCACAATACAATCTAACAACATTGTTTCAAATGAAGTTAAAGACACCTAAATACTACTAGAGCCATCATATGGAAAAAATTAAACTTTTTGGCCAACACAATATATAATAAAGAACACATACAACTTAACATAAAAAAAACTGAACAATCTGATTAAAAAATAGGCAGAGGACCTGAATAGACACATCTCCAAAGAGGACATACAGATGGCCAACAGACTTATGAAAAGATGTTCAATGTCACTAATCATCAGAGAAATGCTAATTAAAACCATAATAAGATATCACCTCACACCTATCACAATGGCTACCATCAACAAATCAACAAACAACAAATGTTAGTGAGGATGTGGAGAAAAAGGAACCCTTGTACAGTGTTGGTGGGAATGTAAACTGATCCAGTCACTATGAAAAATACTATGGAGATTCCTCACAAAATTAAAAATAGAACTACCATATGACCCAGGATTTCCACTTCTGGGTATTTATCTGAAGAAAGTCAAAACACTAATTTGAAAAGATATATGCACCCCTATGTTCAATGAAGCATTCTGAGTATCATCAATAGACGATTAGATAAAGAAGATGTGATACATACACACATAGGAGTGAACAAAAGTAGGTTTATGGTCATGAGTATATGAAACAGAATTTATTTTTTATTGCTATTTATTTTTAAATATTTTTTATTTTAGTTTTAGAGAGGGAAAGGAATAGAGGAAGAGAGGGAAAGAAACGCTGATGTTCAAGAGGAACTTCAAATGGTTGCCTCTTTCATGCCCCAAACCAGGGACCTGGCCTACAACCTAGCCATGTGCCCTAACTGGAAATCAAACCCATGACCCTTCAGTTTGCAGGCCAGCACTCAACCCACTGAGCCAGAGCATATTTATTAATTACTGTATATTTATTGTTATTAAATTATTTTGCCCCTGTGTGTGTGTGTGTGTGTGTGTGTGTGTGTGTGTGTGGTCTGTCTGGAAAAAGTCCAGCCATGGTTAATATAATGTAATGAGAATGGTTTGCATGACATCAATGTAACCTGACAGTCAGGAGGAGTAGACTGGAATGCACATGCATAAACAATGATGACTTCACTGGACTAGTCAGTGAGGTTATAAATGCCATTGAATGAGCATGTGTACTATGTGGCCATCCCATTCAAAATGACTGAGTGAGTAGAGCAACAAGTCTGCATTGAATTTTGCATTAAGCTTGAACATTCCTGCATGGAAACTATTCAGATGTTTCAGAAGGCCGCAGCTGTGGGCAACTGGTGATCAGCAGCTTCATCACAACAACTCACCTGCTCATGCATCACGTTTTGTACAGAGTTTTTTTGCAAAACATCAAATCACCCAGGTGGCTTACCCCTCTACAGCCCAGATTTGGTGCCCTGTGGCTTCTGGCTTTTTCCAAAACTAAAATCACCTTTCAAAAGGAAGAGATTTCAGACCATTGATGAGATTCAGAAAAATAAGATGGGGCTGCTGATGGCAATTAGGAGAACTGTGTAAGGTCCAAAGGTGCCTACTTTGAAGGAGATTGAGGTGTCACTGTCCTATGTACAATGTTTCTTGTGTCTTGTACCTTCCTCGATACATGTCTCTATTTTTCATATAATATGGATGGATACCTTCTGGACAGACTTCATGTGTATATAATATGTATATTATATATAATGGAGTATTAGTCAGCCATTAAAAAAGAATGAGACTCTTCTGCACTACTAGAAGGTACCTCTCTGCTCCCCAGCAATCTCACCAGATCCCTCTGTATCAGTACTAGCCATGTGAGCAAACCCAGTCTTAAATAAACAACTTGCCTTTGGTCATAAGCTCACAAATGGTGGTGAGGTAGGTTAGAGCAGAACCCACTTCCCCCTGCGACTGGTGGAACATCCAGCTGATCTACTAAGAAGAGAGTGGAACAGACAATGGAATCCCAGCATATACGAAGATTGGAGGCCTAAATTGTAGAGGACATTGAGAAACACATGGCGGGGGCTGTGAACACCAATATACCTCCTGGAAAAGAGAATACACCAACAAAGGAATCAACAACAGATAATAAAGGCAGATGGCGGAGTGTAGGAGACCATTCTGTGTGGTGTGGGCCCAGCTCCCACTCGGAGAAACACAGGACCCACGCCCATGGATAGGTTCTCCCATGGGTAATCAGGCCTGCGATATGCCTAGACCACTTTGAGTCTTGCTTGTTGCTAAAAACTCCCTCACTTGGATTTGTGGCAAACATTTACTGCAAAATAACTTCCTAAAATCCATGCTAAACCTTTATAGGACCAGTGTAACTGGTCCAACCACTTTTGACTTTTTCATTTGCAAATATCCTTTTTCTGTGATGTGATTAGCCGCATTGGTTCCTTTGTTTTCTGTAAAAGGTACCTACCTAAAACAACCTGGGCATAGTAAATGAGGACTATCATGTAATGTGCAGAGAAACCCAGTAAAGGCCTGTCATGCCGGAGGCTGCAGCTTTTGCTCCCCTTGAGAGAAAAGCCATGCTGTCCCTTTTCCTCCACTTGACTCAGTGGTCTGTGTGAGTGTCTCATTTCATCCATAATGACACGGACACTGCAAGTTGGTGTCCACATCAGTGGATGAATGAGTAGAAGCCACACTAACCTCCACCCAGGACCAATCTGGAATACAACTAAACCAAGCAGAAATTATCCAGAATAACTCAACAATAGCAAGAGAGAAGCCTCTTAACCTCAGACAGAAAAGCCATCTTCAACACAAGTTATCCAACCTGCACAACAGCAAGGTTGGATACAAGATGTGGTGGGCAGAGTGACCTGCAGTCAACCAGCTAGAGGGAAGGAAATAACCAACATCAGAGCAGAATTAAATGACACAAAGAATGAAAGCACAATTCTAAGGATCAATAAATCCAGGAGCTGGTTCTTTGAAAGGATAAAAAAAATCAACAAGCTTTTAAGAAGGCTCATCAAGAAAAAAAGAGAGAGGACCCAAACAAACACAATCAAAAATGAAAGAGGACAGATTACAACTGATACCACAGAAATACAAAGGATTGTAAGATATTACTATAAAAAACTGTATGCCGAGAAATTTGAAAATCTAGGTAAAATGGACAAATTTCTACAAAAATATAATCTTCCAAAACTCAATGAAGAAGCAGAAAGCCTGAACAGACCAATATCAGCTAAAGAAGTTGAAGCAGTAATAAAAAAACTCCCATAACACAAAAGCCCTGGACCAGATGGCTTCACAGGAGAATTTTACAAAACATTTAAGGAAGAACTAACCCGTATCCTTCACAGACTTTCCAAAAAATCCAAGAAGATGGAAGACTCCCAAACTTTTTTTATGATGCTAGCATCATCCTAATACCAAAACCAGATAAAGATACAATGAAGAAAGTAAACTACACGCCAATATTGCTGATGAACATAGACGCTAAACTCCTCAACAAAATATTGGCAAATCACCTCCAGCAATACATTAAAAAGATCATACAACATGATCATGTGGGATTCATCCCAGGGATCCAAGGATGGTACAATATTCACAAATCAATAAATGTAATACCTCACACAAACAAAAGCAAAGACAAAAATCACATGATCATATCAATAGATGTAGAAAAAGCATTTGATAAGGTACAGCACCCATTTATAATTTAAAAAACTTAGCAAAGTGGGAACAGAGGGAGCATTCCTCAACCTAATAAAGGCCATATATGAGAGACCTACAACCAGCATTGTGCTCGATGAGCAAAAA
>PVKM010005458.1:0-47769 GCA_004027735.1 Carollia perspicillata | reverse complement strand
CCCGGCAGACTGAGGGCCTGAGATGACCCAGTTGCCCTCCTTTGAGTGCTCAGCACCCTTGCCTAGACTGTTGTTGTAGCACATTGCAATTGTTGGCTCCAAGCACGTGCTCTCCCCATCCATCTACTGGTGCAGGGGAGTGGCGGGCCTGTGGTTCCTCAGAGCACGTTTCCTCAGCTCTGGTCACTCAGTCCCTGAGGAATCAAGCCACTAGGCAACAACTTCATGGTTTGCTGAAATAGCCACATTTTCAATGCTAATCATTGAGCAGGAATTTGAATCCAAGGTATCAATGTACCAGAATGTAGTGCCAATGTGGCTTCAAGAATACTGCTATAATCTGGACTCAGTGGGGGAAAGTTGACTTATTGGAGTTTCAAGTGGACACTCTGTTGACCCACACCCCAGCCTACCCACCCACACCATGGCAGGGGTCAGGGGGTGGGGGGTAGATGTGCCTGAGGTGACTACGGCTCAGTGTTACATTCTTTTGTACAGAACTTATGAAATCATCACAGTGACCCTCCAAGGTAGATATTATTACAGATGACACAACAGAGGATCAGAGTGGGCCTTGTCACCTTGCTGGCAAATAGGAGTGAAAAGATTCCAACGTGAGTTTGATACCTGTCCCTAATATTGATGGGACTGGAGCAAGAGTAAACAAATGTCTAAGGATAAAGAAGTTAAAAATCAAGCTTACAAAAATCAGAGGGTGCATTCTGTCCTCCCCCACAAAGACCGACATTCCTGTCTGCAAAGCAAGGCTCCAGGGTAAGACTCTCAGACTCCCTGGGGATTTGCATCAGGAGTGGCCGTGGGGCAGGGCTGACCTCCAGACTGCAGCCCCAACTTTCAGCTTGCCCCCCTTTGTCCCCCTCCAGCCCGCACTCCAACTCCACATTACACTGGGAAGGGTCCCCTGTGCACATCCCAGTTCTCCGCCCAAGCTCATCCTCCCCACCCACACACCGGACCACCTGTTGGTGTGCCCCGATGTCACTGTCATTCATGGGGGGGTGCCTCCTGGAATCACATTTGAGGAGTTTGGGCAGGGAATCTTGAGGTCCTGGGTGTGAAAGCAGCGGTATGGGTCCCGGGGGGGCCATATCCCAGCGGCTCTGTGTTTGGGTCTGAGGGTCACAACAGGCCTCCAATTCTGTGGCATTGGTGCTCTCCACAAGCACATGGCCTTCACCCTCCTGTATGCTTGCTCCCCACCTCCCCCGGCCCCTCATCTTCTGTGCCTCTGATCACATTTCATTTCTCTTCAGAATGCCCCTCTTCTGTTTCCTCCACAGTCACCCACCTGGAGGGAAGACTCTGGGGTCCCTGCCGAGGTCTTGATACAGGTATTGAAAAGCATTCAGAATGTAGGAGGTAGGAGCCAAGTTTCTGCCCCTTTCTCTGTTGCCGCGACAGAAGAGTTAAGGTCCCACTCCTCTCCAAATGCTGAGAAGTCCCTGAGGGGCCAGGACAGGCTGGTGATGGCCACCATGGTTTTATTTTCAACTAAAACCCCAGATGTTGAATGTAATGATATCTGATCGTTGTGCTGTTTATGTTATCTGACTCTTGGTGGAGACTGTGGGCTCTTCGGAGGCGAGAGGCCGTTCCACCTGTCAGCTGTGCAGGGAGAGGCAGGTGCTGGCACAGGAAGTGGAGACTGAACGGGGCTGTGGAAGGGCTGGGCACTTATTTCGCCCTCCAGGTATTGCCACCTGGGCTCTGTGATAAACTCGCAACTCTCTCGTTTCCTGGGGTGAGCAGGCCCTGGCAACACAGCCACGTCCAGGGCAAATGGGAAACCAGGGCCAATGTCTGTGGTGCCTGAGGGTAACTTGGACTCCTCATACACTCAGGCCACTCCACCGAAGTCATCATTTTACAGGTAGAAGAATCCGTTGTAAAGGTGGCCTGCAGACCTGTTAGATACCAACCTATGTTTAGTGCAGTCTAGGTAAGTATATTTTCCTTTGAAAAATGATATTTTATAATAGTACAAAAGTATTGACCAGCCAGAACACCATGCTCACGGAACAAGTGGTTATGAGAGTAACACCCATTCCTGAGGGTCTGGGGAGGGTCTGGGGTGGGTGTGGTTGTGGCCCAGCACAGTGCCAGGCCCTCTGGGAAACAGGCCTGCCTCTGTCCCTCACACACTTTAGGATGAGCCAAAGGCTTCCCTGTCTGCTCCCACCTCTTATATGTAGCACAGAGGTCATAGAGCTTCTAATGTCTTTGGTTGTCGTGTGAATTAGATAAGACAGCCTACACTGCAAGCATGCTGTGAACTTGCCAGGTGGCCCAGTGGTTACACAGACAAAAGTGCACTCTCTGATATCTATAGGGCCTGGGATGAGTGTGCAAATGGAGGCCCACCTTGTGTATCACTGTATTTAAGTTATCATGTAATATTTAAAATACGCACTAGTCCCCACTTTAACATTTGTACCTTTATGACACTCTGGAAAGCCAGGTTTGAATTTAGAATTTTCTGATGCCACATGACAGAATTCTCTGCAGGACATGACAGAATGGGACAGCTGGCCCCAGCCTTGACCTGACCCTCTTATCTTTGCCCTTGCAGCTGCACTCCGTACCATGGGACCTTGTATGACTCTGGTACACATCTGAGACAGCAGGTGTGTGCACTGCTAGGGAGGCCACAGGAGAGGAGCCCTAGCCTGTGATACAGGCCAGCCACTTGGGTAGTGGCTGCTGCGGTTCAGCACCCAGAGGGAGGCCTGGGAGGGAGGCCTGGGACACAGAGGGAGGCACAAATCCCTTCACCCGAGGAAGACGCAGTCTGTGGGGAACATGCTAGAGGAGACTCCAAGGCTGTTGGAGCCCCTGAATGAGGGCTGGCAGGAATGTAAGGAGGTACAGGCTCCTGTGGGACCCTGGGATCTGGATCTCCCTACCTTTTTTTAACATTTCATTGTTTTTTAATTTTTGCAGGAAGACCTATTAGTCCTTGTAGAAAATATTTGCTTCCCTTTAAAAATGGAGTCTTATGACAAACTCTAGGTTATGCATAAAATAGCCATAGAAACATAAAGCAGTATACCTTCCCCAAGTGCATATTAAGGACTTTACATTGTAGTAACCAAATAGATTGCACTTACAGGACAGGAGATAAAGGGTAAGGAAGGAGAAATTGAAGCAAAATATGTTTGTTGGGATACTTTTGATCAAGGTATCAAGAGGAAGAGCCACAAAGCCACAAAATATCCTCTATAAAAAACACATTAAGCCCTGGCTGGCGTAGCTCAGTGGATTGAGCGCGGGCCTGCGAACCAAATAATCACTGTTTGATTCCCAGTCAGGGCACATGCCTGGGTTGCAGGCCAGTTCCCAGAGCAGGGAACACACGAGAGGCAACCATACTTTGATATTTCTCTCCCTCTCTCCTTCCCTTCCCCTCTAAAGATAAATAAATAAAATCTTTAAAAAATAAAAATAAAAAATGGTTAGCTTTCATTAAAAAAAAGACACATTAAAAGGGATTTTGTAAACACATTCTTTGTAACAATGAAAAACAGAAGTCTGGTTCCTCCCTTTTGCACTTGGCTCCGTGCTCACCTTGCTGCTGGAGGGCAGTGCCCCCAACTCAAAATTGCTGATTAATTTTCCAATTCTGGGGCTGAGAATTATGAGCATTTTTCTTTTTTAAAAATACATTTTATTGATTATGTTATCACATCTGTCCCATTTTTTTCCTCCTCTGTATTCCCCTCCCCCCACACCTCCGCTCCTATCATCATTCCGCCACCTTAGTTCATGTCCGTGGGTTGTACATATACATTCTTTGGCTTTTCTATTTCTCATACTATTCTTAACCTCCCCCTGTCTATTTTCTACCTACCATCTATGCTACTTATTCTCTGTACCTTTTCCCCTCTCTCCTCCTCCCACTCCCCTGTTGCTAACCCTCCATGTGATCTCCATTTCTGTGTTTCTGTTCCTGTTCTAGTTGTTGACTTTGTTTTTGTTTTTGTTTTTGTTTTAGGTTCAGTTGTGAGTTTACTGTCTATTACAGCCATTTTTCACTTCAAATAGTGACCAGGACCATGGTGACCAGGACCATGAATATAATTTCGTTAAACTGTGACAGGAAGGTGGGTCACAGCAGCCACGTGGGACGTTGTGCTCTGGTCATTGCTCATCGAGGCATCACCTAATTCATCTCCACGTCAGTCACTTATTCCAGGGGGTCTTGACATTAAAGCCACATCGGAACTAAAATCCCCAAACATGATGAGAGGAGCTTCCACTTCTGTGGTTGGTTGTGGGGGGTCTCAGAGTGTGTATTTTGAGGAAGTTCTCAGGGGGGTTCGACGGGCTTCCTAGTTTAAGAACCATGGTGTTTTTCCCTCCATATGAAGCCCACATTTATTAAGTGTGTACTGTATACCCTGAATTACCCTTTCCTCTTTTTGGCAGCCAGACCCTGCCAGAGTGTTTGAGATAGAGTGACAGCAGCAGGTATGGAACCAGGGCATAAAGCTCCTGACTGAATTACAAAGGGGCAGGGTGTCCCCACCCCCAGACAGAAGATACTACGCTGTTCCACTTTTGACTAAGTATGGTGGGAGACGCAGCTTCATAAAAGTGGTAAGAATCCAGTAGCTAAGATGCTAGCAAGTCTGTTAATAATTTCTGTGGGCAACTGTAACTGGAAGCCCCAACACAAGACACAAGTTCTTTTCCAGTGCCTCCATCAGCTGCCACCCACTTCCTCAGGTCCTTTGTAGGCCGTTGGGGGAGGGCATCCCCCCCCCCCCCCCCCCCCCACAGGCCCAGGAGGAGTTTAACTGTCTTGGGAAGGAGGGACGGGGTTCTGTGAAACTGCCATCAGTGGTTCAGGAGGCCCAGGCTCATGGGACTGACCAGGAAATAGGGAACGTCCCCGAGGCCCACCGCAAGGTCAACACCAAATAACAAGCCAAGCACGGAGAGAGACCCTCTCCGTGGCACAGCTACGCAGGGACGTGAAAGCTGAGGAAGGAGCAGAACACTGAGAAAACCCACCAGCATATATTCCCACAATGAGGCAGGATTCTGCAGTGAAAGGGAATGAAGTACAGGTACGTGGTACAATGTGGATGAACGCTGCAAACAGTACGCTCAGTGAGAGAAGCTAGACAAAAAGAGCACAGGACTTGATTCCATTTATGGATTTATGGGGAGGGCAGAAAGGGGATTAGCAGTTGTCAGGTCTGGAGAGGACGAGGAGTGGGAGGTGCTGGCTGGGAGGGCTGGGTGGGGCTCCTGCTTGGGGTGATGAAAATGTTCTAAAATGGATTGTGGGAATGGGTGCCCAGCCCTGTGAATGTGCTAAAAACCTGTGAACTGAACACTCTGAGTAAGTGAATTTTATGTTAGGTGAATTATATCTGAATAAAGCCCTTTAGAAAACCCTCCTGGAGGGATTTGAAGCTGTGGTGCCCTGAGGGTAACTGTAGCAACAATAAAGCCCAAACCAGTTCAACCACTGACTAGGTTAACAGACTCTGACACTAATGTTTGAAGAGAGAAGCATGCCATTCCAGGCACAAATATTATTTCCCTCAGTCTCTACAGTTCTTCTCTACAAAAATTATACAAACAGTCAAGGAAAAAACCCAGCCCATTTTAAAGAGATAAAGCAATCAGCAGAACCAGACCCAGATATTGGCCTAGATGTTGGAACTATTAGATTAGGGCTTTAAAATAGCTATGATTAATATATTAAATGTTTAGTGAAAAAGATGGACGACAAACACGAACAGATGGGAGATTTCATCCACGGGAGAAACGAGGGGGAGCGTAGAACGAGTTTTAGGCAGAGGGCTGTGGCAGTAGTACTGCAGGGTCTCGCCTCATTGCCGGAGCACTCCTCACCAGGAAGGGGGGTGGAAACTACTTTGAGTTACTGTCATGAAAGCTACATGAGAAGTAAGACACAAACGACAGAAGTATATTTTAAAATGGAATTACAAGATGGTGATTCAGGCACTCCCATGCTAGCAGCTGCTTAGTCTGCCTGGAGACACTGTGGTCTGTCTGGCACACACAGCCCTTCCACCAGGTGCGGCTGAGCTGAGCATCTGGGCAGGACCAGCCTGCTCAGTGGGCAGAAAGGGCTGCTGTGGCTGAGGCAGGACAGTAAGAAGCTAGGAAACTTCCTTAGCAAGTGGAATGGGGACGCTGAGACAGACAGCTGATTCAAACTGGCCTCATCCAGCACCCTGACACACCTGCCTCCTCCCTTGCATGACCACTCCCTTAAGCATTAAGCTCTCAGGGCAATGAGATTCTGCTCTGCATCAGATAATCTTAGGAACAGAGCCTTGGGTCTGTTGACCACAGAGACAGTTTGGGTTAAACTAGAGATAAAGTCTAGGCCTCAACTGTTTTTCAGTACCAGGTCCAGAAAAGCAGCAAAACCCGATGAAGTGATGCCATGGCTGGCATCAGGACCACATGTAATGACCAGTGACCTGCTACCCTAGCACCAACCAATCAGTAAAGACCATGATACTGACACTCTAAGCTCTTTTAGATGAATCAGGATATTACAGGGCACACCTAGAAAGCTGATGAATATTCTATTGAGATCCTCCCCTGAGACTGCTCCTAAAATTCATATCTTTAGAAAACAGATAAAACCCTTAAGACAAAGGACTCAGGGCATGCTCTCTCTCTCTGAAGCATGCCTGCACCTTCTTTCTTGAGGTCTGTATCTTTGTTTTCTTTCTCCTAAGCTCTAAGCATCTCCAGAAGACCTACAACTAGGGTAGCACTTGGGAGCAGCAGCTTGTCCCACACTAACCCCTTAACCTGTCTCTAAGGGCCCTTTTTTCTGCCTCTGGAACTTGTTTCCTGAGTCCAGGCAGCCCAGCTGGCTCACTTCTGCTATCTTTCGAAAAAGCCAACGCAGCTCTCTGAGCACCCCATTCAAATCTTCTCTTCTCTCTGGGGTCCTAGAACATACACAAGCCCACCCACACAGGAACCAGCACCAGAAAGACCCACTTCACTTGTGGGTAAGGGGGAAGTGACTAAAAACCAGCAGAGAGCAGAGCAAGTGCCATTGTTCCCTCTTGGACCCCTCCCCTACAATGTAGTGTCACAATGTAGCCACATGGGTTGCCCACCCTCATGAACACCTAAGGCTCTGCCCCTTACTACATATTAGGAGCACTGAGACCAAAAAATGGCCCAAATGAAAGAATAGGTCAAAGCTCTAGAAAAAAGACAACTAACCAATGAAGAGATAGTCAACCTATCAGATGTACAGTTCAAAACACTGGTAATTGTGATGCTCACAGAACTGGTTGAATATAGTCTCAAATTAGATGAAAAAATGAAGGCTATGTTCCAGAAGGAGAAGAGGAAGAGCAAAGAATTGAAAATTTATTTGAAAAAATAAAAAGGAAAACTTCTCCAAAATGGCAAAGGAAATAGACATATGAGTCCAAGAAGTTCAGAGAGTCCCAAAGAAGCTGGACCCAAGAGGAACACACCAAGGCACATCATAATTACATTAGCAAAGGTTAAAGATAAGGAAAGAATCTTAGAAGCAGCAAGAGAAAATGAGAGAGTTACCTACAAAGGAGTTCCCATAAGACTGTCAGCTGATTTCTCAAGAGACCTTGCAGGCAAGAAGGGGCTGGAAAGAAATATTCCAAGTCATGAAAAGCAAGGACCTACATCCAAGATTACTATCCAGCAAAGCTTTCGTTTAGAATGGAAGGGCAGATAAAGCCCTTCCCAGATAAGGTCAAGTTCAAGGAGTTCATCATCACCAAGCCCTTACTATATGAAATATTAAAGGGACTTATCTAAGAAAAAGAAGATAAAAAACATGTATAGTAAAATGACAACAAACTCACAGTTATTAACAACCACACCTAAAACAAAAATAAAAACAAACTAAGCAAACAACTAGAACAGGAACAGAATCACGGAAATGGAGATCACATGGAGGGTTATGAGCAGGGAAGTGAAAGGGGGAGAGAGGGAGAAAAGGTACAGAGAATAAGTAGCATAGATGGTAGGTAGAAAATAGACAGGGGCAGGTTAAGAATAGTATGGGAAATGTAGAAGCCAAAGAACTTATATGTATGACCCATGGGCATGAAGTAAAGTGGGGGAATGTGGGTGGGAGGGGGTGTGCAGGGTGGAGGGGAATAAATGGGGGAAAATGAGACAACTGTAATAGCATAATCAATAAAATATATTTAAAAAAATAGAATGGAAGGGCAGATAAAGTGCTTCCCAGATAAGGTCGAGTTAAAGGAGTTCATCATCACCAAAACCTTGTTATATGAAATGTTAAAGGGACTTATCTAAGAAAAAGAAGATCAAAACTAGGATCAGTAAAATGACAATAAACTCACAACAATCAACAACTGAACCTGAAAAACAAAACAAACTAAGCAAACAACTAGAATAGGAACAGAATGACAGGAATAGAGATCACATGGAGGGTTATCAGTGGGGAGGGATAGGGAGGAGAGGGGGGAAAATACAGGGAATAGGAAGCATAAATGGTAGGTAGAAAATAGACAGGGGGAGTTTAAGAATAGTGTAGGAAATGGAGAAGCCAAAGAACTAACATGTATGACCCATGGACATGAACTAAGGGGTTGGGGGAATTCTGGAAAGAGGTGGGTGCAGGGCAGAGGGGAATAAAGAGGGGGAAATGGGACAACTGTAGTTGTATAATTAATAGAATATACTTAAAAAATTTTTAAAGTACCTATTGAAGCAGGGCAACTTTCAGGACTATTCTTGGGCAGTTTATAATTTTAAAAATAGTCTTCATATTATTTTTCCATTAGAAACAAGTAAGTTTTGCAAGACCAAAAGTTCTAGAGACCTGTTGCACAACAATGTGAATATACTGAACACTACTGAACTGTACACTTAAAAATGGTTAAGGTGGTACTTTTTACGTTATGTGCTTTTTTAACCACAACTTTTTAAAAAGATTATATTTATTCTTTTTTTTTAAGATTGTATTTATTTATCTTTAGAGGGGAAGGGAAGGAGACATGGAGCGAAGTATCAGTGTATGGTTGCCTCTCATGCATTCCCTGCTGGGAACTGGCCTGCAACCCAGGCATGTGCCCTGACGGGGAATAGAACTGTGATCCTGTGGTTCACAGGCCCGCGCTCAATCCACTGAGCTACACCAGCCAGGGCTATATTTATTCTTTAGAGAGAGGGGGAGGGAGGCAGAGAAACATCATGTGTGTGAAAGAAACATGGATCGTTTGCCTATCCAACATTGCTAACCAGGGGCCTGGTTTGCAACCCAGGCACGGGCTCTGACCAGGAATTAAACAAGAGACCTTTTCATTCTCAGGCCAGCACTCAAGCCATCAAGCCACACCAGCCAGGGCTTAACCACATTTTAAAAAAGGGATGGGTAGTCATGAACAAGCTTCACAAAAGTTAAGAACCCTGAAAGGTAACAAAAAACAAAATCTGACCCCTCAAACACCATTAATTAATTAACATGGGATACATTTCCTGCCAGTTTTTATTCTACAACTAGTTTTCCTAAACTTTACTAGGTACAGACCTGACCTCGGTGCTCAGTCGGTTGAGTGTCGTCCCACAAACTGATAGGTTGGTGGTTCAATCCCCAGTCAGGATAAATGCCTGGGTTGCCGACTTGTTCCCCTGTTGGGATGTGTATGAGAGGCCACCAATTGATGTTTCTGTCACACTTCGATGTTTCTCTCCTTCTCTTTCCTCCTCTTTTCCATTCTCTCTAAAAATAAAATAAATGAAAAATTTAAAAAAAGAATTAAAAATTTTAATTAGGTGCATGTTGCAGTATGCTTTAAAACAATGCTCTTTGTAAACATAGCTTCGTGTTAGTGTGGTGCTTCGTAAAATACATTTTTAATGACTGCCCATCATTTTCTAACATATTCTACTATGTTTGGCCATTTGGGTTGCTTCCTATTTACCACGATTATCAATAATGCTTCAATAAACATCT
This sequence comes from Carollia perspicillata, assembly GCA_004027735.1. NCBI lineage: Eukaryota > Metazoa > Chordata > Mammalia > Chiroptera > Phyllostomidae > Carollia > Carollia perspicillata. The sequence goes on along the minus strand of PVKM010005458.1, from coordinate 37,766 downwards.
TTGTGCATAAAATATTATTTGAGTTTAGAAGTGAATATTAGTTCCTAGTAGTGGAATTACTGGGTCAAATGGTTGGAGTAAAAGAATTTTGACACATGTTGTCAGTCCTCTTTCCAGAAAAAGGAATGGCGAGAGGATCAGAGCGGGACAGAGCTCAAGGCAACTAGAGGGTAAGAATCACTTAGTGTGGAGGGTAATCCTCACCTCGCCCCTAAATCTCCTCCCCCCATCTCTGGGTGCCTGGAATTCTTTGAGAAGGAGAACAAGCCTTTGTCCCTCCCTCAGAGAGGAGAGGCTTTCCAGGCACTGCTGGCAGGGGGCCTGAGTTCTGGACAAAGCTATGGGCCCCGGCTCCGGTTGGAGGAGAAGAGGTTAGAGACGTAGAGGTGGCCTCTGGGAGACCTGGGCTCTCACAGAGGAAGGGACAGATGACCCAACCAGCTCTGCCCAGGTCTGCCTCGTGGCACTGCCCTGGTGTAATAGGAACTCACTAACACTGCTTTACAGTCCACAGGGCCACTTTATCCTCCCTCCTCTTCCAAAGGATCATCCCTGGCAGTTTCATTTGCAAAGTGTTCTCTGTCCCTTTCTATGTGATTTCGGTAGTGTCCTCTCTTTGGGACATTAGAGCACATAACTATCCTACTAATGGAAGTAGCCGTAATACTGCCTTATGGAGCTCTGAGGTCAGACAGGGTGGGCTTAATTTCAGCTCTGTTGCAGGGGACAAAGGGGATGGAACACCAACCCGATAGGGTTGTGGGGCAGGTTATGTACTGAGTACCCAGAGTTTTTCCTTCGGTGTCCGGCCCAGAGCAGCATTTGACACATTTGGCTCAGTGTGTGCACCACAGTGCGTACTGCACCTGAGTCCAAGAGTGTAGAAGACCGCCTTTTTTTTTTAGGCTATTGGGTTGTAAAACATTAAACCTACATTAAGCAAAGTAGAAATCGGCCTAAATGATTATGTGATTTGAAAGGTAGTTGTTTCTGTGTGTATGTAATAGAGAAATTTTCTGATTCCAGACTTTAGTTGGACAAGACATCACCATACAGGTGTGTCAACATCGAGCTTATCGTCTGCCCCTCTGTGTCTGCACCAACCACGTGATCACGCCCTCAGTAAGTGTCCCCCATGATCAGATTGTCCAGGTGTAGCATATTTAGGAATATTGCCTTCTGGGTTAGATTATAGATTCCTAAGGTTAGAGACCACACTTCCTGTACATTGTCCATTAAATATGCAGCACATTGAATACTATACAAATGTACCTAATCAATGAGAATGAAGAAAGTGGAGCGGCAGAAAATTTGTAGCATGGAACTTTCCTCTCTGAAAGGAGGGCCCAGAATATTATTATGAAACAAAGAAAAATTTCTTAATGCCTCCCTACACCAGGGCTTTCTCAGGGGAAGGTATAAATTCAGGTGGCATTTTTAAAATACAGTCAGAATGGTTCACAGCTATGATCAACCAGCTATTTGCCCGAATTTCTTTTCTCGTCATTCCCTGCTGGCCTAGCTAGGAACTAGTTTTGTGTCTAGTTGTAGTCTTGGCCTTGAATGTTCCATTGCAGGGGCCGGAGGGCATGGTGGGAAGGCCAGGGGGCAGTTCCACCTCTGCCTTCCCTTTGACAAGCCCAGAGCCTCGGGGGTCGGTGGGCACTCTCTCTGCCTAACAGGGTTGCTAGGAGAGCAACTGAGATAATGTAGGTAGAGATGCTGGCAAATTGCACACTGCCAGACCAAAGTAATGCAAAGTTCCTAATACTTCTTTTCTATAGTAAAATTATAGCTATTTAGAGGGTTGGACTCAGTTCAAGCTGAGAGCCCCCCCTCCCAGCTGTCTCAGCTGTTCTCAGGAATTCTGTGGCAGCCACTCCCTCAGTGCTCAGCTGGCTCAGTGATTCAGAAAACATCTTTCCCCACCCACCCGAACAGCTCATCCCCCAATTCCTTTGCCCTTCTCTACTTAAGTATATTCGTGACGAGCTGCCAAATATATGCTACATGGCTCATTCATTTAATCAGGCAGAAACAAAGCAATCAGGCGCTGGGTGTCCACAGTGCTCCGGGAAGGGAGCCACTGCCTCCTCCCAGGCACCTCCTCTCCACAGCAGGTACTATTCATACTTTTACGGATGAGGAAACCACGTCTGAGACAGGCCGAGTAACTTGTCGGGGCCACACATCCAGACTCTAGCTTCTTCTTTTTAAAAATTTTATCGTACTGTGGTAAAAGCACTCAACATGAGATCTATTCTCTTAACACGGCGTATACTATATTATTGTTACAATAATATAATACAATGTTCCACAGCAAATCTTATTCATCTTGCTCAGATGAAACTGGTTAGTAAATCCCCATTGTTGTGACCCCAACTTCTCAAACTAGAAACAGGGCCCTGGAGCCCTGAGGCTGTGTTTATGCTGGCACAGTGCAACAGAACTCTGTAGCTGCAGCAGAACTGATTGGAAACTGATGAAACTGGAGGAACCGTTTTGTCCAATGCTTATCCCACTGGGGGGCCCCACTGAACAGCTGGCCTCCTCTCCAAGGTCCTGACAGACACCACGACTTCTCCACCTTCTCATCTGGCTTCTGCTCAACAGAACAGCTGGAGAAGTGGTACCTCAAGGGCTCTTGACTATTTTTATGTACTCATCTGCCCTCCAGACCAGGCCTGGCAGGCAGCAACAGGCCCAAGGAATGCCACAGCAGGTGGGTGACACCCTGACAGCTGAGGACACCAAGCCCTGCTCCTGACTGTTGTTCTAGGGACACTGGAAATGTGGTGTGAGGATATCAAAAGGAAAAAGAAAGCCTTTTACACGTCATAGTTTGGGGTGATATGTGTGCCCTTGATTCATTGTCTATTTCTAGAATGAGCTGAGCTTGCCCTGCCATTGTCAGGGTCTGGGCACCAGGCTCCAGCAGGGAGCACAATGTGTCAGACACTTTGGTCAGCTGCTGACCTCAGTCCACCAGGAGAGAGGGCATAGCAAATGCTCTACAGGGGAGAGGCACCCAAAGAAAGCCTGGGACTTCACCTTGTAACAATAAGACCTTGGTGTCCCTGTGGTGGCCTTGACTGAAAGCTAAGCTTGGAGAAGTCAAGTTGGTAGGCCTGCCATCAGATTTGTGGCTAGAGGATGGGCTTGTTTCATTCACAGTGTCCTGGGCAGGAGGAAGTATTAAAAAAAATCAATTCATAAAACCCTACTTTTATTATAGAAAAATTTAAACATACACAAATTAGAGCCTAGCCTAATGAAGTCCATGTATCCATCACCCAGCTTCATGTAAAAGCATTTCTTAAATGTTAACAGTCCAGGGTCTGTCCAGAAAAACTCCAGCCATTGTTAATATAATGAGGACAGTTTGAGTGACATTGATGTAACCTGGTAGCCAAGGAGAGTGGACTCGAATGTGCATGCATGAACAATGATGACTTCACTGTACTAGTCAGTGAGGGTAGTAGACACCGTTGAATGAGCATGTGAACTGTGTGGCCATTGCATTCAAAATGACTGAGCAAGTAAGAGCAATGAATCTGCATCAAATGTTGCATTAAGCTTGAACATTCCTCTGAGGAAACTATTTGGATGATTCAGAAGGCCACAGCTACAGGCAACTGGTGATTGGCAGCTTCATCACAACAACATGCCCATCCATGCATAGTGTGTTGTGCAGAGTGTTTTTGTGAAACATCAAATCACCCAGGTGATTCAGCCCCTTTACATCCCAGATTTGGCACCCTATGACTTCTGGCTTTTCCCCAAACTAACATCATTTTTGCAAGGGGAGAGATTTTAGAGCATCCATGAGATTCAGGAAAATACTACCGGGCAGATGATGGTGATTGGGAGAACTGTGTGAGGTCCCAAGGGGCCTACTTTGAAGGAGACTGAGGTGTCATTGTCCCATGGACGGTGTTTCTCATGTCTTGTATCTTCTTCAATAAATGTCTCTATTTTTCATGTTGCATGGCTGGATACTTTATTGACAGAACTCATATACCTGTATTCTATAGAAGAAAAGAAAAAATATGGTATGTTTGTGTCAGATTTACTGTGTTTTAATGTGTTCTTTTCATTGAGAAATGGGAAAATAAATGGGTCAGATATTTCGAAGATTAAATATTGAATTTCTGTTACCTCTTCCTTTTCCCTTAGGGAAAGGGTGTTTACTTTCCAAGCATTGATGGATGCCTGCTACGTGCCAAGCTCCCTTCCAGGTTCTGTGTTTGGACTTACTGGAATAGTATCTATCAGCTCTTAAGATCTAAGAAGAGGTGGGTTGAGGCCAGCACTGGTAGGACTTGGAGAAAGGTAATTAAAATCTAAATTCTGGGCTTCCTTGTGTGTAGAGTAATCAAGATAGTGTTGATGTTAACTATTATTAGGAAAATGCAATACAACTCTCTTTAAACCACAGAAGTATTTTGTAATGATAAAAATATTCCTGAGCCCTGGCCTTGTAGCTCAGTTGGTTAGAGCATTGTCCTGATACGTCAAGGTTGTAGGTTCAATCCCCCATCAGGGCACTTACCAGAAGAAACCAATGAATGCATAAATAACTGGAATAATAAATTGTTGTTTTTCACTCTTTCTCTCAAATCAACTAATTAATAAAAAAAGTTGTTAAAAAAAGAAAAATATTAAACAATATAAAAGTGATTTGGACTGTTCTTGAACCAACAGGGGTCAGAAACCCTCTTGTAGGACCCTAAAGCTACCTACCCTCCAACTACCTATCTAGTTGGAGAGGCTGGAAAACTGAGTCACATCTCTGTAAACTCTCTGTTGCAAGGGTTCTGGATGCAAATGGTGGTTTGGCCTGTTAGAGGCCTGGGGCCTGGTTAAGAAGTAGGACTCTCTCTTGCTCTTCCTGTGACCCAGCAGGACCTTCCTCAGACTGAACGAGGGTTTTGGGGAGCAGTCATGCAGCCATCCAGGCAACCCTTACTCCAGCCCTTCCAATGACTCTGAGCACCTTACTCTCTGGGTTAAATCTTTTTCTGCTTGAACTGTGTAGAATGACTATTCTTCCTACAGCAATTTCTGCCTGAAAAGGGCAACTCAGAGAATGAAGGAAGGGCCACCCACAGTCCTGGGGAAGCTGCTAGAGCCTTCACTCTTTCTCCTGTTTCCACTTGGTTTGGTCTCTGTGTCAATCTCTTAGGCTCTTAATGTGGCAGATGCCTTGGATGCTGCTTGGACCAGCCTGGGCCATAGGGCACATGAGAAGTTCATGTTTGGCAGCTCTACCCAAACGTTGTAGAGTTGAGTACCAGCTGTTCCTCAAAGAAGGACACTTGTGTCACCTGAAGAATAGGAAGAAATGCTTTGCAGAGAGAAGCAACATGTGACACTGAAACTTTTAACCAAGACAGCTAAGACAAGCACTGGACTCTGGCACCTGGGGGCTCTGTTTGCTTTTGCTGAGTGATCCTGTACACCAACCACCCCAGAAACACAGTGGCTTAAAAGACAGGCATTTCTTTTCTTCCTCCTCTGGCTGCTGCCTGGCTGGCTGCACTGGAGGCCATCTGGATGAGGCTCTAGGCTACAGGACAGGTTCAGATCTGCTCCCTTAATCTCACTTTGGAACCCTACTGAAAGGGCAATGGTTTCCTGGAGGTGTTCTTGTTATGATGATCACTGGAGTGCCCAAGGGCCAGGCCACGCATGTAAACTGAGGGCTCAGCTCAGGTCCTAGCTGCTAATACGCCAAGCCCTTCATTGTGGGTTCCAGCACCTGGCAACACTACATACACCAGGAAGGAGAGACCAACCCAGTCTCCCTAGGAGCTTAAGAAATGAGTCTACTCTCAGAGTGGCAGAGAGAAGACTTTCTCATGTTTGATGAATTGAGTTAATTTGAGTGTTTGCTTTTACAAACTATTTTTTTCATGTTTGTGACCTGTGTTAGGTATTTTTATTATTGTTTTTATTTTTTGCAGCTATCAGGAACTACATGTATTTTTGTCATTTAACGAAACCTTACTGTTTTCACATCTATTATCTTATTTGATCCTTATAATATTGTGGGTGAGAAGGAAAAATAGCATTAAACACATTTAACAGATGAGGAAATTAAATCTTAGAGGTGTCCAATGACTCCCTCCAAAACAATACAGCTAGCAAAAGAGCAGAGCTGGAAGTAGCATCTAGGTATTATTTGAATCGTCAAGGATAATTTATGCCTGGCAAACACAGGGTGCTATTTTAAAAATGGGAAGAGTTAGCACAGTCATAAGTTAATTAATCATTTAATAAGAACACAAAATCATTTCTTTTTATTCCTAGTTAAATAAAACTATATATTGTGGAACTGCTAATCAAGTGATATTTGTAGCATAATTTGTTTACAAGTCATCTTAGTAATCTTTGACTATTATTTCACTTTTTAAAAATGTTGAGGTGATGTCCCTTGTATGACTTGGTAGCTGCTAGCTAAATGATGCTGTTGTCTGAGCCATGGTCTGACACAGGAAACGCTCCAAACTCTCCCAACGGGTGTCTTGTATGGAGAACTGCTGTTAACACCAATGATACTGCTCTTCGTCTTCATTATTAGTTCCACAGAACTAACTCTAACTCCATTCGAGAGACTTCTAGACTTTCTAATACTGCCTAAGATTTTATTCAATAGCTCTGTTATTAACCAAGCCATGAAAATACCTTAATGGAATGCTACATTTAATTAGTTGGCTTCATCTTATTAATTTTTATTCATTTTCAAGCCATGAAGCCTCATACATATTATTTGGGAGAGTTTTGTGATTCAGTAACTTGAAATATTATAAAGCATTGTATTTTTTAACCAAATCACAAATGCATTTTAATGTATAGGGTTGGCTAAAAAAATTGTTTGTTTTTTAGAATTTTATTTACTTATTTTTAGAGAGAGATGAAGGGGGAGAGAGAGAGGGAGAGAAACATCAACATATGGCTGCCTCTCACACATCCCCAACTGGGGGACTGGCGCACAACCCAGGCATGTGCCCTGACTGGGAATCAAACCAGCGACCCATTGGTTCATAGGCCGGCGCTCAATCTACTGAGCCACACCAGCCAGGGCTGTTTGTTTTTTTCTGTATGGTGGCTTTAGTACTTCTTGGTTGTCCTTAACTTTACTCAAAACAATTTTGTTACAATCAGAAACGAAAGAGGAGAGATTGCAACTGATACAACAAAAATACAAAGGATTGTAAGAAATTACTATGAAGAACTATATGCCAATAAATTTGAAAACCTAGATGAAATGAACAAATTTCAAGAAAAATATAATCTTCCAAATCTCAATAAAAAAGAAGCAGAAAGCCTGAACACACAAATAATACCTGATGAAATTGAAACAGTAATAAAAAAGCTTCTGAAACATAAAAGCCCTGGACCAGAATGTTTCACAGGAGAATTTTACAAAGTATTTAAGGGAGAGCTAACCCCCATCCTTCACAGATTATTTTAAAAAGTTCAAGAAGATGGAAGACTCCCGAACTCTTTTTATGAAGCCAGCATCATCTTAATCCCAAAACCAGATAAAGACATAACAAAGAAAGAAAACTTCAGGCCCATATCGCTGATGAACATAGACGCTAAAATCCTCAACAAAATATTGGCAAACCACATCCAGCCATACATTAAAAAGTTCATACACCATGACCAAGTGGGATTCATCCCAGGGATGCAAGGATGGTTCAATATTCGCAAGTCTGTAAATGTAATGCATCACATAAACAAAACAAAAGATAAAAATCACACGATCATATCAATAGATGCTGAAAAAGCATTTGATAAGGTACGGCACCCATTTATAATAAAAAGCACTCAGCAAAGTGGGAATAGAGGGAGCATTCCTCAACATAATAAAGGCCATATATGAGAGACCTACACACAATATCATACTCAATTGACAAAAACTTAGAGCTTTCCACTAAGATCAGGAACAAAACAAGGATGCCCACTTTCACCACTCCTATTCAACATAGTACTGGAAGTCCTAGCCACAGCAATCAGACAAGAAAAAGAAATAAAAGGCATCCAAATTGGAAACGAGGAAACAAAACTGTCATTGTTTACAAGTGACATGATAGTGCACATAGAAAATCCTATAGACTCGGGGAAAAAACTGCTCAACCTAATAAATGAATTTGGCAAAACAGCTGGATACAAAGTCAATACTCAGAAATCAAAGGAATTTTTGTACATCAAAAATGAAACATCAGAAACAGAAGTCAGGAAAAAAAGTACCATTTGATATAGCAACAAGAAAAATAAAGTACCCAGGAATAAACCTAACCAAGGAGATAAAAGATCTGTACTCAGAAAACTATGCAACACTGAAGAAAGAAATTAAGGAAGACACAAACGAATGGAAACATATACCATGCTCATGGATTGGAAGAACTAACATCATCAAAATGGCCAAACTACCCAAAGCGATTTATAGATTTAATGCAATCCCTTTTAAAGTACCCATGACATATTTCACAGATATAGAACAAACATTTCAGAAATTTATATGGAACCATAAATGGCCCCAAATATCTGCAGCAATTTTGAGAAAGAAGAACAAAGCAGGAGGGACAATAATACCTGATATCAAACTATATTACAAGGCCACTGTAATCAAAACAGCCTGGTACTGGCATAAAAACAGGCATCCGTACCAATGGAACAGAACAGAGAGCCCAGAAATAAATGCAAGTCTCTATGGTAAATTAATATTTGACAAAGGGGGCAGAAGCATAAAATGGAGCAAAAGTAGCCTCTTCAACAAATGGTGTTGGGAGATCTGGACAACTACATGCAAAAAAATGAAACTTGATCACCAATTTATATCATACACCAAAATAAATTCAAGGTGGATAAAAGACTTAATTATAAGTTGTAACACCAGAAAAGTCCTAGAGGAAAACATTGGCAGGAAAATCTCAGACATTCCACATGGCAACATCTTCACGGATATGTTCCCTAAAGCAAGGGACATAAAGGAAAGAATAAACAAATGGGACCTCATCAAATTAAAAAGCTTCTGCATGGCTAAAGAAAACAGCATTAAAATGAAAAGAGAACCAACTATATGGAAAAACATATTTCCCAATGTTACCTCAGACAAGGGTTTAATCTTCAAAATATATAAAGAACTCACAGGACTCCGCTCCAGGAAGACAAAAAACCCAAATAAAAAAATGGACAAAAGACTTGAACAGACACTTCTCCAAGGAGGACATACAGAAGGCTCAGAGACATATGAAAAGGTGCTCAGGATCATTAGTCTTCGGAGAGATTCAAATTAAAACCACAATGAGATACCACTCACACCAGTCAGAATGGCCAACATAAACAAATCAACAAACAAGTGTTGGAGAAGATGTGGAGAAAAGGGAACTCTAGTTAGTGGGAATGCAGACTGGTGCAGCCACTGTGGAAAACAGTATGGAATTTCCTCAGAAAATGAAAATGGCAAAGAAATGGCTTTTCTTCTGACCCAGCAATTCCACTGCTGGGATTATACCCTAAGAACCCTGAAACACCAATCCAAAGGAACCTATGCACCGCAATGTTCATAGCAGCATGATTTACAATAGCCTAATGCTGGAAGCAACCTAAGTGCCCATCAGTGAATGAGTGGGTCAAAAAACTATGATACATTTATACAATGGAATTCTACACAGCAGAGAGAAAGAAGGAGCTTATACCCTTTGGGACAGCATGGATGGGTCTGGAGAGCATTATGCTGAGTGAAATAAGCCAGGCTGTGAGGGACAAATACCATATGATCTCACCTTTGGAACATAATCAACAAAAGAAAAAAGCAACAAAATATAACCAGAGACATTGAAATTAGGAACAATCTAACAATAGCCAGAGGGGAGGAGGGAGAAGACTGGGGAGAAGGGTTTTCAGGAACTACTATAAAGAACATATGGACAAGACCAATGGAAAGGGTGGAAGCAAGGGAGGGAGGGGGGTTTGGCTGAGCTGTGGGGCAGGGGTGAGAAGAAAATGCAGACAACTCTAATTGAACAACAATAAAGTAAAAACAAATTTATATTCTGAAGGCATGCAAAACCCCCCAATTTTGTTAGATTGTATTGTGACAGCTGTCACATGCATTTTAAAAAAACTTGTCAAAATTGGTAAATTTTTGTGTAGCCATTTTAATATTGAAGATAGAAGAAAACAACATTTTTGGCATATCTTGCTTTATTATTTCAAGAAAGATAAAAATGCAACTTAAATGCAGAAAAAGTTTGTGCAGTGTATGGAGAAGGTGCTGTGACTGATCGAATGTATCAAAAGTGGTTTGCAAAGTTTTGTGCTGGAGATTTCTCGCTGGATGATGCTCCATGGTAGGGTAGACCAGGTGAAGCTGATAGTGATCAAATCGAGACATTGAGAAGGATCAACATTATACCATATGGGAGATAGCCAACATACTCAAAATGTCAAAATTAATAAAGTTATTGGTGAAGATGAAAATGTGTGTTCTATTTTATGGATAAAAACTAAATGAACTTCTGGCCAACTTAATACTTGATTAGACATAATCGATAGCAAAAAATACTTTTCTTCTGGAGTTGAAGTTTCATTGTGTTTATCTCCAAATGATGTTTCATGTACTTCTAGTTATATAGTATCTTCCACTTCTAACTCATAGTTTATCTTATTTTATATATTTGATCACTTTTTATAATTTATGGAATTAAATTGTCATCTTTAATAACTGGAAATTTTCTTTATTATACAACTAAAGGAAGCATTAATGTCTCTATTAGATCATAATGTATCAGTTCCAGATCTCTACAAAAAATTTTTATTTTCCTGAATTTTAAGGACTTCCATTCTACAGTTTTTTAAAAATTAAAGTCAATATATAAAACCTCATACAGTTCTCAGGCCACTTTTGCAGCTATAGCCCCACATACTGACCACAAGGCCCAACCAGTTCCCTACCAGTTTACATTAGTTCCCTACTTATCAGGCATATTAGTTATTTCTCAAGAATACTTATGTGATATTGGCAGTAAATAAAAAGTTTATTGGGGCAAGATCTAAAGTGATTCCAGATTTACACTGTTCGTTGTATTATCCAGAAGTAATTTAAATAAAAATATTTTGACAGAGACTTAGACATCTGAAAATTTTCCAAAACTTTGCTTGACTAGACTTTTTCCTGGCTCTTCTGTACAAAATCCAATGGACTTTTCAAGCAAATATTTCTTATTGAAGCCATTTTTCTTTTCTTTGAAAAAAATTTTAAAAAATATGTTTTACTGATTATGCTATTATAATTGTCCCATTTTTCCTCCCTTTATTCTCCTCTGGCTTGCACCTGCCCTCCCACTTGCACTCCCCGCAACTTAGTTCATGTCCATGGGTCACACATAAAAGTTCTTTGGCTTCTACATTTCCTATACTATTCTTAACTTCCCCCTGTCTATTTTGTATCTACTATTTACATGAAGCCATTTTTCTTGAGCACAAAAATAAAGTTACTATATTATGTCTTGGGTGTTTTCCCAGTTTCATGAAATTAAAAATAAATAAAATGATCTTCAAACAAGGACATGAATCCTGCATTTTAAGTTAAAAAATTAAAACATTTTTATATGAAATTTTATGTGAGATAGTTGAGACTTCCTTGATAATGATTCAGCTTTTACTGCTTTGATTTTTAAGTTTCCCAGAAGTTGTTTTCTCATTGTAATAAATATATATATTAGAAGAAGTGGAACCATTAATCAAAATTGTTGTATCTCCAGTTCGTGGAAACCAAGTCAGGAAAGCATTTATATGGAATACCATATTCCAATAAAGTGGTTTCTTGAAATTCTATGAATTTCTTCTGTTTGAAAATGCTTGACTTTAAAACACTTTTATCATGAAAAATAGTAAACATATACAAAAGTAGAGATAAAAGCATAATGAACCCCCATGCACTCCTCACTCAATTGCAACAATGATCAAATCATGAGTAATCTCATTTCATCCACATTCTCATCTGCTTTCCACCTCACTCCATAGTGTCTTGAAGCATATCCCAAGTATCATGTATTTTGTTTGTAAAAGGTGCGTTTGGACACATAACCATTATTACCACTATTATGCCTTAAAAATTTACCTTTAAATATTATGTTTATTTTAACCATATAATAGATAATCCTAAGAACTTTGATGTCTTCTAAATGTTCTTCATTTGCTTTATGAACTTTCTTTGATTGATTTTTTAGAAGTTTTCAATATTATAAATGGCTTGTAGTATGAATTTTTTTCCTTATTGACAATTATACATTTTCTTTCTTTTAATTATGAGCTTTAGCCATGCCATGATTGCCATTCTGATGAAATGTTTTTAGTATTTTCAATTTGAATGAATCAGAATTTATGTTACTATCAATAATATGCCATTCTTTTGTTGAAATACTATTATTTAAAAATTTTTTAAAAATATTTTATTCATTTATTTTTAGAGAGAAGGCAAGGGAAGGAGAAAGAGGGAGAGAAACATCAATGTGTGGTTGCCTCTCACGTGTCCCCTACTGGGAACTGGTCTGCAACTCAGGCATGTACCCTGACTGGGAATCAAACTGGTAACCCTTTGGTTCCCAGCCCATGCTCAATCCACTGAGCTATACCAGCCAAGGCACAATATTATTATTTTTGAACCCCAAAACACAAATGTAAGAAGATCAGAAAAAAATGTACTCTTTCTTTCTTTTAAAAATATTATTACCTCTACTGTTGGCCAAGAGTGGGAATTTACAAATCTGAGTCACTTGCAATTAAATAGCTCTCATAACTAAAAAATGTACTCAACATGCTTTGTGAAGTTTCACCTTCACAACTAACATGGAATCTGATTTGGAGTGAGTGGTGGTTCCATTTTATTGTGTAGGTTTCAAAATGACACGCAGGGAGGCCGTGTCCTGCCCGAGGCAGAGCTGGTGTGGGCTGCCAGGCTGAGGGGATCGGAGAGCCTTCTGGTGTGAGACCTCACACTGCCGACTCCACCAAAGCCAAGTCTCATGAGTGGGCACCTAATTCTCGCCCTGAGCAGTTTTATATCTTATTTTAATTTAGATGGTAACTCTATATATCATGTGTGTTCATTTCAGTCTTTTGGATTTTGTGCCTATTATTGCAGTGTGCCAAATAATCCTACCAAGAACAGAGCAGAGGCGGACTTACTTCCTTTATTTTTTCCATTAGCTAAGAAACGTTTGTTGAGCACCTTCTATGTGAAGAGGCTAGCTGATGACGCGATGGCAGATGATGGCACAGTGTCAAGTGAAGACGGTTGTATAAGACAAAGTTTTGCAGTGACCTGAAAGAACAAAGTGGAGTTAAGCTCTCATATAGTAGGTCGTAGTCTCATTGCAAGACCGGTTTAACTTACTTAACTACACCATTAAATTGTTGTTGTTAATTTTGAATTTAGTGTTTTTTTGGTTTTGTTTATATTTACTATGTAAATTTAAAAAGTAGTTGTATAGACGCCATCAGCGTAAAGGGGTTTATACCTGATTTTGTTTGTACATAGTATTTAAATGTTATAATGAAAATAATAGAACTTCCTTGGGATTTTCCTCCCCTCCTACCTCTCAAATAACTCTTCAGCAGTTTCACGTCTCTCCCTAACAACACAGGCACTTGTCACTATATGCACACACGCGCACACACGAGCAAACTTCGTGAGCATACGATGCCCCAGACCAAGCGCACATTCTGAAGGCCGCCTGGAGGTTTCCAGCACCACCCACCAGGAGGCGGAGCCTGCTGCTGAGGGCATCCTGGGTCCCAGGGAGGAGGAGCCTGTGGGGAGGGGGGGACTGGAGGGGGTGTGGAATCTCCCTGCCCTCGCAGAGGTTTGGAGGTCGCTCTAGGAGGAATCCTAGGAGATCCTTCTCGCTGTTGATGACTCAGAGCCAGGGTACGCTGGGCCAGCTTGGCCTCCCAGCAGCCTCCCCCGGTAGCGCACCCCAAGACCCTCCAAAGCAACCCATTCTGAGCAGGGACCCCCCACAGTCGGCGACACGGGCTCCCTTTGCTCTGCGCCTACAGGAAGCTTGTGTTATTTAATGTGTCCATCCACACTGGCAGAGACTGCAGGGCAAACAAAAGAAGTTAATAAAAGGCTTCCTTTACGTTTGGGGGTCTGGACAGGGTCGAGCAGGGGAGAGGTGGACCCAGATGCGTAGAGGAGAGTGAGTGCCAGAAGCCCAAGCCCCACCCACCAGACTGGTGGAAGGGAAGGAGGGACTGGGACAGGGTACTTCAGGGAAAAATGAAAGACAATGTCTGGGGAAATAGATAGGATTTATTTTTTACAATTCAAGAACACGAAAGTAAAATCTGTTGGCAGAAGTTGTAGGGACCCATATATTTGCCTAAAAAAATACCCCAAACTAACAAAACTGTCCACAAGTAGGATGAAGTGCTTTCGTGAGGGATGCCATCTCTGAAAGTGTTCATGCCAAGTGTGCAGAGAGAGCACAATGGTCCTCCGTGGGCAGGGAGGGTCTCTGCACCTAACAGTGAATCTGCGACTGGTGCTGAGGCCAGAGCTCCCTTGGGAGCCCTCCTGGCCCAAATGCTGCTCACCTGCGTGTGTCTTATCCTTTGAAGAGAGGCGATCTTTTCTAAAGCAAAATACCGTTTGGACTGAACCCCTGTGAATTAGGTACAGGAAAGAGTCGAAGCAGCATCCTCTTACGTTTTCATTTGTTTGTGTTTTTGAGGTCTAGCTATACACCAGTGAGGCAAGTAAGTGTTGGTGCATGGTTTTAAAAATAGTCCCATCATAATTATCTTCCCCATTGGGCACCTTAAAGTTGTCACGCCCAACACAGACCAGGATCCCAACACTTCAGCGGCTGTGTAGTGGCCCTTGTGTCCTGGCCTGGCTGTGGTGTGGCAGAATGTTCTCCTCTGTGACAGGGCGGACCTGGTTTTGAGCAGTGGTGGTAAGAGCACTCCATGCAGGAGGGGCAGGGAAGATGCAGTATGACCTACACTGACTGACCTTTAAAGGTCACAGGCAGTGGGCATCTTGGGGGAGGCTTGGATAGGACACAACCCCTGATGGTCAGAGCATGTCCCTCCGGTGCCCTGGCACATTAGCCACCAGAAGGCCTGTAAGGTGAGGGGAGAGCACTCAGTGGAATGGAGGTTTGAAATAAAAAGTAGTGCACTGACAATCAGATTTTAAAAAGCTACACTGCTCTAAATGCTGTGTATATTTTACCACACACAAACACACACATTCGTGCACACAAATATTGGGGTGAAAAAGGTCTACTCTTTGCCCACTTGAGTCTGTGGACTGAGACCTTAACCTGCTCCCAGAGTTTGTGGCAGGGTGCAGTTGGAAGCTGTGTGTAGCATGTTTTGACCTTGGCCTCTCTCTGAGGCTCCAGTGATGGAATCTCCTCAGGGTCGTATTGCCTTCAGGGTGTGACAAAACTAAGAGTCGCCAGAATAAGTCAGGTGTTTGCAATTGTTCATGTAAGAAGTTGGATGGTGCTTCCAACTTCTTTATAGAAACTAACATAATTGTAGCAAGGAACAGGAGTCCCAAAAAAGAAAGGTAACAGAAAGAAGGGATGCTGCCCAAAGTTTCTTTTATGTACAAATTTTTTATCATAGAGGAGTGGGCAGGGGATAGGAGGCGCCCCGAGTGCCAGCAGCATTACTCCGATTTGGAGGCAGATTACTGTCTGTGGTTGGTTCCTGGCTGGGAGCAGGCTGGGCCCAGCTTTCTGCAGAAAGCCACATTCCCACAGAACTAGGGCATGTCCCCAGTGGACCAGGCACAGGTAGGGCCAGCCCATGGCTCTGAGAGAGGGGCAAGAGTGGACATGCCCACCTTACGTATCTGCATGGGAAGAAAAAGCATATAGATGCTGCACTGTGTGAAGAGAAAGAGAACTCTCTTTTGTGCAAATGGATCCCAGTTTTAGGATTCTAGTCTGAAAAAGCCTATAGCAATGCCATTGACTTGGGACCCAGGGCCAGCCAGCTAACGGATGACTTCTGCAGGGCGGGGGAAAGAGTAGAATTGTGGTGAACTGAAAAGTACCAGGCTGACGAAAGACACTTTGTTTACATTTTTTAAAACTGTGCCAAGAAAACCTGTCTGGGAATGGAATTCCTGAACCACCTCATTTTGATCCTAATTTTATCGATGAAGGAAGAGACATGTGGCAGGGAAGTCTCTTCACAGCAGGACGATTTTAACCAGAGCCATGAGGTAATAGCTTTTAGAATATCTCATTCTAACACCCTCAGCTCTTGCCATGCCTGTTCTCTGTCCCTCCGCTCAGGCAGAAACTGCACCCTGAGTCTAGCCCACTCCAGGACATGGGGGGGTATGCGTACCTTAAAAATGGGGCACACTGACACAGAAGGAACACTTTTCTGTTTTTCTAAATTATGATTCTAGAAGTCAGTGAATTGGAGCTCTGAAACTTGGCCCCATCCAGGGCACACAGACAGACCCTGAGCCCTTGAAAGGGACACATGCCAGCAGGGCAAACTCAGCTAATGACTTAGTTATTGGTGACATCTAAAACCCTGCAGCACCTTCTCCTCAGAGGCCTCGCGTGGTGCCGTTTGCAGCACAGCTGGCAGCGAGGCCCTAGTTGAAGTCCGCCACACCACCCCCGCCAGCCACAGGACCACGCCTTTCTCTGAGCTCTGGGCTAAATGTGGGTTGTGGGGAAACTAAGATTAGAACAAGAAAGTGTCTTGTTTGGAATGCACGGCACCTAATCTGATCCAGAGATGGAAGGGAGCAGCACCTGTTGAGACCCTCCCCATAAATGGAGCAGGTTTTAATTCAGCCCATTTTCTCCCATCAGCAGTGTCACGAAGGGCTCTCCAAAGGCTTTGATTTCAGCAGAATCAAACTTTGTAGCCCTCTCTCCACTGGCCTTGTGCATAAGAGGCTACAGCCCCCATGGGCTCGTTGGAGAGTCCTGGAGAGGCCTCTCCACCCCAGGCCACCCCAGTAAGTCAGGACAGGGAGGACCATCTCAGTATACTCAGAAACTCCCAAATTCTGAAAAGTCCTTCTTTTGAATTAATTCCCTTTTTGATGGGATGGCTCTTTCACATTCTCCTTTTGCTTAATTCCCCCTTAAAACAGGCCTGAATGCCCTCTGGATACAGTGAGGACACGCCAAGTGAGAGCAGTGGCTGAGTCAACAGGATCAGGCAGTTCAGTGAAAATTCCTTTTTTGGAAGCCAGGCAGTCACTTTCCAGGACTGCTGAATCCTTGGGAAGTGACGCAAGCTCGAGTCAGCACGAGGCAGGGGCGAGCACTCCTTGGAAGGTGCCTCCTTGGCAGGTGCCCCGAGTCTGCCTGGGAAGTGAGCAGCTTCTGGGGCGCTGCGCTGTCCTCTCACCCCGGACTTCAGCGCACAGGGCGGGGGAGGGGCTTTCTCCTCCGGGCTCCTTATATAGAAAACGGTTGGCGAAGGAGGCACTCACAGACAGCACAGGATTTGCCTTTGAGCAGTCTGTGAAACCGCCTTCACCAGCAGCGCGTCTCATTCTATCAGAGAGGAGCCTGGGTTCTGAGGCATGTCACAGCGGTTCCTTTACTGTTTCCCTTCCTGCCTGTGGGTTGCTGGTTCCTGGCCCTCTTCTCTAAGTAGGCAGTCCAGACACAGTGCCAGCCCAGGACTGGAGTGGGCACTGGTGACAGGGACTGCAGAGGGGAACTCTGGACTGTTTGTGAAGGGAAGAAACCTCTAGGCTCACCAGGGATGGTGTGATGGTGGGCAGGAACCACAGAAGTGGTTTGGGGTTCAGGAAGCCCTTGCTCCTAGGGTTCATGAACGGCCTGTGGTGTCTTTTCACTGTGCCTGAGCTGTCAGCCAGGAAAGGAGAAAGATATCTGTGGCAACGTTCCTTAATAGGAAACCCACAAATCTGAACAGGAGTAGATTTGTCTCCTAACATCTGTTACCCCTATTCTAGTAGCAGCACCCCCATTTCTTTTGGGGAGCCACATCTCCCCACCTGACCCATGTGGTTGGGGCTAGCCTTCCCAGTCTGCAGGATCAGGCATGTGGCCTTGTGTGTCACACCAGCTGCAGTGACCATGGTGAGGGGCCTGGTGCAGAGAGTCCCTCTGGAGGCGGTCCAGGACTTCCCGCTCTGGGGCCAACATCTGGCTTCCATGTGAAGAGATCCTGCTTGAGGATGATACCAACTCAGAGGCAAACAGGACCAAGAGATGAAGAGATAGGTTCCTGGCCACCTTGTTTGAGGGCACGTTTCTGCTGTGTCTGTGGCTAGAGTCCCGCTGTTCTCTTTGGCTGCCTCCTGGCTTGTGGCAGTCAGAGTCAGAATTCTGTTACTTGTAACCAAAGGTCCCAACTGAGAACACAGGTGACATCAGGAAGTGAAGACAGGGTCCACTAGCATCATGTATCAGGTCTAGGACTCAAGCAGTTTTTTTTTTTTTTTTTTTTTAAGATTTTATTTATTTATCTTTAGAGGGGAAGGGAAGGAGAGAGGGAGAGAAATATCAATGTATGGTTGCCTCTCGTGCATCCCCCGCTGGGAACTGGCCTGCAACCCAGGCATGTGCACTGACTGGGAATCGAACCACGGTTTGGTTTGCAGGCCCGCACTCAGTCCACTGAGCTACGCCAGCCAAGGCATTTTTTTTTTTTTTAGGAAAAAAGCTGAAAGTGCTCTTTGAAGACATTCCTTAAGCCTTTGGGTCCCTTTGGCTCATTTAGGATCCACATTAAAAGCAAAACAAAACACTGTAACATTTGACAGCTCATTAGTTCTGTCTCACCACATACTAATAAAGACATAAAAGTGGTTGTATCTGTAAGCAAGAGATTTCTGGCTGAGTTTTGCTTCTATATGGAAGAAGAAACGGTCACCGGAAAGTATTACACATATTACAAGTGACTCTCGTGACTGGTGTATTGTAGGAGGTGAGGAGCCCGAAGGGCCTAATGCGGGTGGTGCTGCTCCTCAGCCGCCCGAGACAGTCTTGCTCTGGAGTCCCCTCCTCCCCGCACGGAGGCGCCTGCACATCTCCCACTCAGGGCATCCCGCTGCACAGCCCCGTGTCATGTGCCATCAAGCCCCCTTCCTTTCACGCGGGTACCATTCCTGAGCAGAAGTGATGGGCAGCTTACAAGTGCACGTGTGTGTAGTGTATAAGTGAACATAAGCATCTTCAAAATTCGTCATTTGAGAAGGAACATGTGGGGCAAGGCTGGTTAAGCCCTTCAAAATGCAGCCCTATCCAACTGTGAATTTCTGCCTGAGGCACAGCCCAGAAGTCTGCTCTTCCGTGTCGCCCAGCACTCCGAGCATGTGCTTGCCCATGTAGATGAGGAAGTGTCCGGTTATCTGGGCAGCATGGGACAGGAACCGCAGCAGGCTCCTGTAACAGAAGGGACAAGGACGCACATCAGGCTTGGCGTTCTGAGCCAGTGAGGAGCAGATGGAGTGGGAACTTTTCACAACCCCCATCCCCGAAACGTGTGCTCAGAGTAGGCAGTGCTCACATCCTCCTCTCGTCCCGCTTGGGTTAGCTAACACGCAGATGCTACTCGGAATAGCTGAGTAGGACCTGGGACTCTATTTCTGGTGAGCTCCCAGGTGACACCGACTGGGCCTACCTTTCCAATAGCCACCTAACTAGAAAGAGCTGAGTAGGCTCCTGAGAATAAATACTATGTCCTATCTTTGGCCACTTGCTTACTCCGGTGGCCTTGGGTGTGTGGGGCTTGTTACTGAAGTCAGTCACATCAGGTGTGAACAGAGACGTTGGCCGAAGGAGAGGCTTACAAGAACTGCAGCTGTGATTCTGTGACCCAGTTTGCTTAGGGCAGCAGGGACATCCCAGCTTGACCCTTTTGTGGGCATCTAAGTCCTAAGGCTGAGTCTGGGATTCATGTTATTTTGAACTAAAAAAGTTGCTCTCACTCAAATTCTTATCTGCCAAGTTCAAAGCTAAAGAGCTTCATTCCAGTTTTAAAGCTGTCACTTCATAAGGACAGCCAAATCTGGGGCTCAGCTGTGCGGGTCAGGACAGCCTTTGGCTCCTGGTGTCCCGAAGCAGGGCTCTGGCAGGGGATGCCTTCGATTTGGGGGCCTTTGTGACTTCTGTAGCTGCTTGTGGTGTCACCAGACTTATCAGATGGTAAGAAGCAGTGACAAGAAGGCTGAACTTTTGGTGAGGCGAGGTTTACTTTATTATATTTTTCTGAGTTGTAATTTTTCTGTCTCACTTTAAAATTCAAGCAGTCAAGCAATTTACTCCCATTTCAGCAAAAAGATGAAGCTCTCCTGGGAGTTAAGATTTCAACAGCAGGACAGTAACAGTTGTCTAGGAGTCGGCCCTGATGGTTCCGGTGGGAAACGGAGGCCACGCAGAAGTCATCACAGACCTGAGCGTGTTCCAGTCCCTGGAGAGAGCTGTCTGTGGAGAGCAGTCTCATGTCCGAAGCCTTTCTCCTCCTGAGCTCTGGGGAAGTCAGAGCAGTCCTTATAGGACAGTGGAGAGAAGGGCTCTTAGAGGAGCAAGAGGAGCAGGCAGGCCCGCCCAGAGGGGCTGTGCAGACAGCGTGGAGCCAGCAGTTATAGCCTTTTTACGTCAGCTTCAAAGACCTTCTGCCATCGTCAGTCCCTCCGTCCATCCATCCCTCCATCCCTCCATAGAGAATTAGAGCTATGGGGGATCAATGATGAATTTACTGGAGGGACAGATGTAGGTGTATTCAGAGCCTATGCAATCATGAAGAACTTGGAAGCAACCATCTCATTTTAAAGATGACAAAACAGAGGCTCAGAGAAATTAAGTAACCTATTAAAGGTCACACAGCTACTTGCTTAGAGGTAAGGCTGAGAGCAACTGTAGGTGTTCCTCTCAGGCCAGGGCTCAGTGACAGGGTGTCCAACCTGGTTACATCCAAGGAGTGTTTCTGGTGAACACAGAGAATTTGTTCAAATAGGTTGGGGTGGGCACCAGGGATCTGTCTTCTGTAGGCTCCCCTGTGATGCAGTGTAACCAGCCGAGCCCCAGCCGTGTTCCCATGCCACCTTACTACTAGCTTGGAGGTAGTGGTGATACAGAAATATTGCAAAAAGTATTTATCCAGGTTTTGGTGGCTACTCTCTACGAACCAGGTCAGAATCTCCATGGCTCTGATTTTCACTCTCATTGCTGAGAATTAAGGTTTAAAAATGCACAGCTCTAGTTTTTTAAAAGAAATTTGGTTCTTTACATTTATTACATTTTTGTTTCCATTAAGTATTTAATGGTCTTTGGAGAAAAAAGTACATGTATTTTGGAGTCAGACTTTTTGTTTTCTGAAATAAGTCTGGCATAAGAGTTAAACTACTGTATGACATTACGCATTAGAGTGGACTTCAACAGCTACGTTCAGGTCAGGGCCTCCGAGGAGCAAGCTGGGGACAAGCTGCTGGGGACAAGCTGCTGGGGACGGGCTGCATGCAGCTTCCAGACCCCTCAGTCGACCCTGCAGTCTGTTACCTCAGCAGGGCCTTGAGCCCTGTACACCGAAAGTCGTAGGACACTGAGTACATCTCATACATGGTGGCCTTCACGTTGAGGCAGCCAAAGACATCCTTGGGATTCAGCTTGTACAAGTCGAAGGTGACTTTTGCTATTCCTGATTTCTTTGGTTTCTGGCGGGCAGTGATGTAGTTAGTACCCTAGAACAGCAAGGGAGGAAGAGAGACAAGGAGCATCCCACCTATGACATGCAAATCCTGTAATTCTAGTTTTATGCTAGTGTTGACTGTTGGTCTAAAATCTGTTAGTGACTCAACTGCTAATTATTTGAGGACTGTTTTCAGCAGAGTAATGTGCTGATACTGCTACCAGGTCCGAACCCGTAAGAAAGTACCCTTCCTTAATCTCCTTTGAGTTCAGTGACTCAGGATGACTGATTCGGCTTCAGGGCCTTGCTTTCGGGAGCCAGGGGTCAATGAATGGTTGTGCTGTGAACACAGGGTATTGAGAGGCACTCAAGCTCTCCACTGAGGGTGACCATGGTTACTTGATTGACATGGACAGTCTCATGACTATGAAACAGTCTGATTAAAGAGAAGCAGTCAGCATTTTTTTCCATTTTATAAGAGGCTTCTGGACAGGGTTTCAGAACCACAGGGCTAGAAGAGTAAGGGGCGGTGTGAGAACTCTTTTAGGGCATCTCCTACTTTCTAGTAACCGCCCTGGAGGAAAGCTGACTTCCTGGAGACACCGAAAGAGGTTTGCTTCCAGTACCCACTCTCAGTGTACTTGAAACATCACAGACCCTTCAGGGTTCGAGGAGAAAGTGTTTATAAACAGCCCTGCAATACAATCTTCCCCACCAAGAGCACTGAACAGACAAGAGAAAAGAGCTGAGCCAGGGCACACACACCAGACCCGGGGCCGGCTCTTCCACACACGGATCTTGCCGTGTTTAGGTTTGATGCACATGAATCAATAGTTACAAAGCCTGTGCTGATTCTGGGGTTGGGAGGAGTCGAGGCTGTGAATGTTAAATCCGTAATGAAAATAACCTACTATATTTGAGGTGAAAACGAATTCCCAGTAAAGCGCTCCAACCCTTCTTGCTGGAGCCCTCCTCTTCCCTCCCACGCAGACTATTCACAATGAGAGATCCAGGCTGTAGCCCAACGCTGAAGGCACACGAGGTCCTGCAGCCTCTTCACTTTAGAGACTGCAAACACTCCATCATTTAGGAAATATTTTTAAAAATGAAGATTATACTGCTGCAACTGTTTTTTGTTGCCTCATGTTCCTTTCTGTTTTATGAAGGTTTTTTGTCTTACTTTCCCTAAATGTCTTCCTCGAGTATGGTCTTAAATCCAAATTAAGATGTGCTCACAAAGCTAATCCACTTGCTATCTGACTCGGCACGTGAAGGTCTGGACTGCTGATTCAGGAAGAAGGAAATGACTCCTCCTCACTTCTTCCTGAGACCCCTTTCAGAGGCTGCTTGTTCCCAGGCTTTATGACTTTGACACTGAAGAAGGGAGACCCCTGGTGGTTATTTCTGGGCTGGAAGTTCTTGCCCAAGTCAAATAAAATTGGCGTCACTGGTAAAAACACCGTCAAGTGGGGGAGGATCTTTATTTGGCTCTGAGGTGCACATTTCCACTTTGAAGGAAGGTGGCTGAAAAGTGGAAGTCAAGGGAAGACTCCAACCCAAACTCACATGTCACCCAGGCCATACTAGACTGAGGATGGCTTTAGGCCTCTCCTAAAACTATCATCTTTCAGACTTATTTGTATCCCATACTCCCTATCACTGCCCTGTGCATCCCAGTGCCCATCCACACCCAGGACTTGGCATCCCAGTGCCCATCCGCACCCGGGACTTACACATGGTACATATGTTCCATATTAACCAATTCTTCCCAGTGATTTCCATGATCTACTGGCATGATCAGCTGCTTTAAAGATACTTTATTTTAAATTGTATGCTTTTTATAATTCATCTGCAGTTTTCTTCTTCCACTTGGGAAAATTATGAAGTATCTGACATGTACAGGAGTGTATATACATGTAAAAATAAGAAATAATAAGATGCGTGTACCCACTCTACATAAAAAACTAGTATAACCCTATCTGCCTCTCCCAATTATATTCCTCTATTTCCCAAGAGAAAAACAACCTAAATTGTGCATCATTCTATTACTTAAAAATTAGCATGTGTATTTTAAGCATTATATTGCTAATTTTATATGTTTTTTGAATTATCTATAAATTGTTAAATGCAGAGGTTCTCAAAGTGTAATTTGAGACACCTGGGGGATCCCTGAGATCCTTTCAGGGGATCGAGAGGTCAAAACTATTTTTATAACAAACACTAAGATGCAACTTGCTTTTTTACTCTCATTCTCTCACAAGCAGTGGCATTCTCCACTGTACATCTGGGAAAGTTGCATAACTCAATGAATCAGTATTTTCTAAAGGACCAATGCGTGATGTTAAAAATCATCCCTGCCAAAGGCATCCATGAAAGCACAAGATGGACCAGTGCATTCCAATGTAACGGATGAGGCAGACTTCACAGGTGTGCCTTCAGATTCCACGCTGCGCCAGCCTTTAGGACACCACCACTTGTTGAGTTATGGTGTAGTATCAAAAGAGTACCCTCAGCCACCAGAAAAGGCCATTAAAATACTCTTTCCTTTCCTACTACCTATATTTGTGAGGCCATACTTTCTTCACATACTTCCATCAAAACAATATATTACAACATATTGAATACAGACACAGATATGAAAATTTAGCTGTCCTCTATTAAGTGAGGCATTCAAGAGGTCTGCAAAAATATAAAATAATTTTACTCCTCACTAAATATTTGTTTTGAAAAATAGTTATTTTTCATAAAAATATGTGATTGCCATGAACTGTTTTGGGTTATTATTTTAATGAAGTAATATATTTTTTAAAAAATTCTCAATTTTAATTTTGAATATGAGAACTCTCTGTATCTGTAGCTTCGAGTTTCTAAGCCTGGGCATGATGACATTTGGGGCCTGATAATACTTAATTGTGGGGGCTTTCCTGTGCATTGTAGAATATTTAGCAGCATGTCTCACCCATACCCACTAGATGTCAGTAGTATATGCCTGTCCCAGAGGCAAAAAACCAAAAAGGTTTCAGACTTTGCTAAATGTCCCGAGGAACAAAATAATTCCCAGCTGAGAACCCTGATCAGTGAATATCTATAGGTTCTATTGATATAACCCACAGAAACAAAGTTACTTGGGATCTTCATTAATTTTTAAGAGTAGAAAGAGAGATGATAAAGTATGAGGACCAAAAAACAAAAAATTCTGAGGACCACTTGCTTAATGTATTATTCTGCTATGTTTTCACCCAATATAGTCGGTGAGATTTATTCACAATGGTGTCTGTAGCAGTACATCATTCCTTTTCACAGCAGAACAGTACTCTGCCCAGTGAATATACAAGAGTGTGTTTATTTATGTGTATTTATACGGAAGCACTTGGCTGGGTATTGTGTGCTGGGTATATGTGTCAGAGTGGACTTGCTCCGCTCAACTCAATGGGACAAAGGCAAATCCTTTTAAACACTTGTTGGTGGGAGCATAAGAGGGTTCATTGTTCCAGGTCTTAAAAATCAGAAAAACTTAAAAGCCTAACAATACCAAGTCTGGTAATGGTGTAAGAGAGTATCTTGCTGTGCTCTTAGGTTTCCTTAGTCACCAATGAGGTTGAGTGTTTCCCCACGTTTCACTGTTCATTCTGCAGAGGCTTGTCCCTGTTTCTACCATTTTCCTACTGGATTGTCTATAGTTTCCATCCCTGATTTGTGTGAGTCCTTCAAATCTGAGAAATACTAATTATTTGTCAGGTTATCTTGGAAATACCTTCTCCCCACTTACAGCTTATTGTTTCACTTCCTTTATAGTATCTTTTGATGAACAAATTTTTTAATGAAGTTGAATGTATCATCTTAAAAAATAGTGTGTTGTGTTTTGCTTTAAAAAATAACACCTGAAGATGCCAAGTAGACATACAGTAGATCTTCTCAGTCACGTCTCCAACTCCCTTCCTGGTCCCCAGCTCTCTCTTTTTGTGTACAGCATGGGCACCTTCTCTGACATAGCTCTAGGTCTTTGATGATTACCTATAGTCCTCTCACAGTTTTCATTTACTGTAACTGCTATATTTTTCATTTTTAGAAATTTTATTTAGCCTTTCAAGTCTATCTAGTTTTAAAAGCTCCTTTTTGTTCCTTATTACTTTAGATTACTTTTTATCTCTCTTTGAACATTTTAAATTTGCTTATTTTATACCCTGTACCTGATGATCCAACATTTGAGGTCTCGGCAGGCCTGACTTTGTTATTCCTTTTTACTCTCACACTTAGTGCCTGAGTCCTTATGTTTTTTGTATTTTATCGGGAACTCACATTTGTTGGAACTTTAGGAACAAAAATTCTTTCAGCCTGGGTCAACCCATTCATTCTGAGCCTATTTGCTCCCACTAGTCACACGGGGCACATCAACCCTGGACCACTGGGACTGGAGGGAGAGGCTATTTGAATGAAAAGTATTCAATGAGTAAACTCCTTCCACTGACGCTTCCTCCCTGGATTTCTGTAAACTAAACTTTCAGCTTGGGTGATTTTAGAATCAACCATTCCTATAACCCCACGAAGGCAGCTGTCTCACAGATCCCCAGGAAGGAGCTCTAAAAGTCTCTGCTTTATGTGGGCATCTCTGATCTGACTTGCACTTTTCTGTTAGCCCAAGACTTAGTTTCCTCCTCTCAGCATCCATCAAAACCAAACCCTTAGTCGCTGAGGTCAGTGGATGCCCACAGGTGGGAGCCAACTTCAGTGTTTGCTTTCCTTTCTGAATTCTGGCTCCCATAAAAAAAATTTGGCCTCTAAGGATATCCTTTTCTTAAAGGTCAGTTAGGTATGTAAAAAGATGTTCTAATATTTGCTTCACATTTCTAGTGGGAGGGTTTTCCAAATATATAATCTATAGTTTTCCTAGAAATAAATAACTTTATTCTATCCCTTTTCTTTAAAAAAAAAGATTTTATTTATTTGTTTTTGGAGAGAGGGAAGGGAAGGAGAAAGAGGGGGAGAGAAACATCAATGTGTAGTTGCCTGTTGTGCACCCCCTACTGGGGACCTGGCCCACAACCCAGGCATGTGCCCTGCCTGGGAACCGAACTGGCTATCCTTTGCTTTGCAGCCTCATGCTCAATCCACTGAATTACATTAGCCAGGGCTATCTCTTTACTTTTGTAAATCTTTGTAGTCACACATACGCACACACACGCACACCGCTACCTCATTTCATTGGCTGTGTTAGCTTGTTGGCCTCCTAAGGATAGAGACAGTGAAAGGCTAGCAGGTCATATCTACAAGCTTTAACAGGATCTGTAGCTATTCATTGCTCAAACCCCCGATCAGAGATCATCAGCTCACAAAGACACTACATCTCCTAGAAATACTTATGCGAATGCCTTTGAGGGTGGTACATCCAGTTATTAGGTGAATATATAAAGGATATTTTAGAAAGTGGGCAAGTCAACACCAAAGTAGGGAATTTACTTTCGCAGGTAAAAAGTCTGCCCAGTAGCTGTTTTGGATAACAGTGTGTTTGCTTACCGGTGTCCACTTCTGTCCTTTTTCCAAGATCATGAAATGCGTGTTATCTCCTAAGGTTTGAAAGAACTCTTCTGTGTCCACCACGGTGCCGTCTTCCTCCAGCACCAAAGTGACCAGCGTGCTGGTGATAAGTAGGGTGTCCAGACTCTAGGTTGGCAATACATCAGAGACATTTGACCATTCACAGACATTGACTATGTTACAGTTTCAGAAGAGCTGGTGGATTTTGATAAAAATTTAATGGTCAAGATATATCTGAAGTGGTGTCTATGATTCAGTCTTGGCTTGGAAAAAGGCAAATTAATAAGATTTTAAAGGGACCTATCTTCAGAGATTTCAATGACACGAGATAAATAATTACATTTAATAATATTTACAGTTTCTAAAAATACCTACTTATTTTGACAGATAAAAAGAATAATCCTCCACATATGATATGTAAGGAGCTTGAGTCTTATGTGGCATATTTGACTGTGTCTCTTCCTTGAGAGCCTGCATGTTGGATGCTTGTTTCTCGTTTCCCTGGGTGTCTGTGTCTGGGTTATGCCTCCATGTGATTCTTCCGTATTTTATGATCTAGGACACTTAGATTAAGGAATATTCTTCCCTGGCCTTTATAACAAAAAACAGATTTTCAAAGTCTGCTGCTTCCCTATATTCTCTCTTGTCAAATAAAGTTACACTATCAACTGATGACTGTTTGTAAGGTTTTTGTCTTTGTGCCTAAATCTCTTATGGTACAAAGATGCAGTAATGTTTCCTTTCATTCTTTTATTCTCCTTTAACCACTTAGAAACAGTCCCCCTTAGACTTTTCAAGGCTAAGACATGGACATTTCATTCTTTGCACTGGCTTAGTACCAAGGCCTGAACCCTCTGAGGACCGGTGGAGAGGCACTGTGGGGGGTGGTACCTTGCTGAGCAGCTCCTTCAGACTGCTAGCCGTCACTCCCCGCCGGCTGCTTCTGTCGTGGTTGGAGACTCGGAAAGGGCGAGCTGAATGCATGATGGGAGTGAGTAGGACTCTCTTAGTCTGTGATCCCACAAATGTCAGGGGCCTGGAATTGGAGAACAAAAGTAAAAACTATATTTGACATTACTTTTTAAAAAGGGGGGTTTGATACAAATATCAAACAATTTTAATATCTACACCTAAAAGAAAGAAATCCAGTGGTTGGCAATTATCAAAAATTATGTGTCACTATCTATTTATCTCCTAACATCCAAGGAACAAAAAAAATAATACATAAAATTAAAAACACAACCATTATTACACCGGAACACTCAAAGTCCTTGCAATGCAACATTATAATCTGGATCTAGAAACTAATTAAAAGTGAAATTTTTGCTGAAAGTAATTGCAGAAATCACCAACCAACCTACCCACCCACCAACCAACCAACCAACGTCCTTGCAGTAACTAGTTGAGAAAGAATGGATCATCCAATTAAAAAAAAATCATCCAATTAAAAAAAATGATAAAGGTATTAAAAGAAATAAGAATTCTATTCTGGCCCTGTCTGGTGTGGTTCAGTGGGTTGGGCATTGTCTATAAAAGGACAGGTTGCTGCTTCCATTCCCAGTCAGGGCACAGGCCTGGGTCACGTGGGTGCGTACACACACACACACACACACACACACACACACACACACAAAGTAGTTCCATATTTGTACAATAAGACCAAGCCAGAAATCGATAAGCCAGATATTGATCACTACAGCAATAAGCCAATTAAAAAATTAAGTTAGGGTGGACGAGCAACAACAGAACACTGTCATAACTGTGGTTGGAATAACAAGAAGGAACAGAACTTTGGGCCATATGTCACGTGATCCTTTGAAGTAAGTTCCATATTTATCAGAGAATTAACTCAAAATTTCTCTGTAAAAAAGAACTAACATGGAGAAAGAAAAGAATAATAGCAAAACAAGTCAAGACAATTTTTTGAGAAAAAAATTCTCTATAGTTATTAAATTTTCATCACCTAGCAACTACCAAAAAGTAATAAAATGGATAAATGAGAAATACAATAGCTGATAAGATGCTTACTACTTTAGAAGTTATTTAACAACCCCATATTTTGCTCTATAAATATTAACTCAATCTTCAGAAAGCTGTGATAGTTATGATTTTCTCAATTTACAGATGAGGAATTTACTGATGTCTAGTGAGCTGCCCACAGCCAGTAGGAGCCAGAGCTGGGATTCAGCCCCAGGTACCTGTTCTTTGTCTCGTAAAGGTGATATAGTTACTAGTTACTAACTAAAAATAAGAAAAGTTTGCATATTAGTTTGCATATTGCATACGAAGCTTTTGATAACAAAGAAATATGAAACCATCTTTGATATTCCACCACATGCTTAGAAACCAAAATGCAAGAAGTTGTTTAAAAATAACTCCATAAGAAGAAACAGATGTGCCTTGCTGGTAGTACTAGAGCACAGGTGGCAAACACAAGGCCCGCGGGCCGGATCCGGCCCTCCACCTTGTTTTATCTGGCCTGGCACCTTGTTTCTACCTGGCAGCAGCTCTGAGCGCCTTGCCCCTAGTTAAGGAGTAGTTACATTTATATGGTCCTAAAATTACATTTGGTCCTTTGAAGGCAACCTCAAGGCTGATGTGGCCCCCGGTGAAAGTGAGTTTGACATCCCTGCACTAGAGGGTGGTTGACTCTTTTTGGAGACAAGTCTAGCAACATGTAAAGAGCTTTCATCCAAGACTATAGACTATTTTATACTGAGGAATATATCCACATAGAAATTATTCAAAAGAATATACACAGTAATTAGCTCTTTGTAAAGTATATGATTGTTTAACCACTATGCCATATACCTGAACTTAATACAAAATAATATTGAGAGTAAAATGTGATTGAAAGAAAAAAAATTAAAATTAAAAAGAAGAAATTAGCCCTGGCTGGAAGCTCAGATAGTTAGAGCATCACCCCGAAACACGAATGTTGCAGGTTCATTCTCGGTCAGGGCACGTACGAAAATGAACCAATGAATGCAGAAATAAGTGGAACGACAAATCAATGTCTGTCTGTCTCTCTTCCTGTCTAAAATCAATAAATAAAAAACTTAGAAAAACAATGTCTTAAAAAAAGAGAAATTAGCAACATTTCAGGCAGATCTTACTTCATGTTGGGTGCTGTGATAAGCGACATGTGACCTCATTGAATCCCCAGGCCCCCAAGGCACCAGCACCTATAGCCGCACTCTTCCTAGAGCAGGTCCCACCTTCAGGTGCTCAAAGAGTTGTTGACAATTTGGACAAATACTTGCACAGTGAGATTCTAGAGAATGACACAACGGACAACCCTGTAGAAGATACAAAGTAAGGACCTGACTGCTTTCTAACACTTATGACAGTTTGTTTAATCCAATGAAGGCTAAAATTCTAAATACCTTTACTGCTTTAAAATGCCTATCACCTAGGGTTTAGCACTTTATTTTTATACACACACATTGTCTTGTTTATTATGCTTTGTTTTCCCAACTAGATTGGAATTTCCTTATGGACAAAGGCTTCCTTGTATCCATAATGCCTAGCTTAGTGCTAAGCATAGAACTTTTACATAGTATATCGTCTAAACTGAAGCTTTATAAATGGGCATCAATGAAAATTCGATGCCTCGCAAGTAATTTGCTATATGGAAAACTGATTGTATCAGAATGAACCAGCTCCCAAACACTGCCAGGCTCAGTTCATGCTACCAACAGTTGAAGGAGGCATCCCATAATAGTGAGTGTTTGTGCCTAATCCCTGTGCCCCATCAACAGACTGGCATTATGGAAACAGACCTAGATTATTAGCAAGAATTTGGCCTGAAACATATTCAGCCAGCATCACATTAGTGCCTCATAAGTGCTCACATCTGGGCACTTACTATGGCCTGCAATGGGCTAGCTCTTTACATAAATTAACTAATTATCACAACCTTACAAGCAAAGTATTATCCACTTCTCAGATGAGAAAACTGAGGCTCGGAGTGGTTTCTCAAGGACACCCCGTTAAAAAGGAAGAGAGGTCTGAACTCCACACCTCAACAGTAAACATCAGTCAGGAGCACCGCGAGGAACAGCTGTGCTTTATGACCGAAAGGACAGCAGTTCTCAGTTTGCCCCTCAGCCCCTTTCCCCTCGACCACTAGAGTCACCTCGTACTTGGTTTCCAGGGAGGCAACAGCAAGGGGATTGTGCCAGGTCAGTGGTCTCCGGTGGGGCTCCTCATCAGAATGACAAGAGACCCACTGGGTAAATCAGAGTCTGAGCCCAGGTGGCAGTGGGACTAGCATCAGCCTGTGAACATTTGCCCTCATTCCTAGGAGTTACAACAGGTTCCTCGTCATACAACACAATGAACAAGCTGCTCACATGCTGTTGAACTGATGATACAGAGAATTCGTTCAGTCTCATCCCTGGCGACCATGTGGATGGGGCAGCGAGGATTATCCATATTATAATTTACGTTTAGAACACAGGTGGCAAACACCAGGCCTGTGGGCCAAATCCGGCCCTCCACCTTGTTTTATTTGGTCTGTCACCTTGTTTCTACCTGGTGGCAACGCTGAGCTCTCACTTAACTGTTAAGGAGTAGCTACATTTATACAGTCCTAAAGCTACATTCAGCCCTTTGAAGGCAACCTGGAGGCTGAGGTGGCCTTCC
This sequence comes from Carollia perspicillata, assembly GCA_004027735.1. NCBI lineage: Eukaryota > Metazoa > Chordata > Mammalia > Chiroptera > Phyllostomidae > Carollia > Carollia perspicillata. The sequence continues at coordinate 5,906 of PVKM010005458.1, read as the reverse complement.
GTGAAAATGACCTTGACACCCCTGCTATATACCTTAGCACCTTGCCTAATAACTCTACAGGACCAGTATTACAGATGGGGAAAACAGGCTCAGGACGTTGAGAAATTAATAAGATCAGAGTCAGCAAGCGCTAGCACAGGGGTTCAAATCCAGCCCCCGCTTTCACAACATGGGGCCTTCCCTACCACGTACAAACCCTCCTGTAGCAGAAGGGAACCTTGGACCCTTACCAGCAACAGCTTCTCCTCCCCCAAGGCGGGAAGTCATTGCCATTGCCCAAGAGGCCTTCTAGATTCTATGCCCACTGAGACCAGGGTTTGTCTGTACATTTTTTACTTCCCCACAGCACCTCACTCCGTGTTGGCACATGACCTAGTCACTGAATAAAAGATAGGCTAGGACAAAATCAGAGAAATGGGAGAACAAAGTTCATGTCTTGGAATGCTAGGTCCATGCCCTGGTGGCCAATGCCTTGTGGGCATGAACAGCTTTGACCTAGTTAGTCCCATATCTCTCCATTGGATACAAATGCTCACACCTGCTCCAGTGACCTAGCACAGCTGATTATACAAAGTTCTTATTGTCCTGTAACTTCTGACAAGACAAGGGCTGGCAGTCATTTCTGGTTCTCCCTCTTCACACTGCCCTCAAGATAGTCATTCTTGCTAAAAAATAAAGTGGGGGCATACAGTCTATTGTTCTTTTTACGCATTACAGGAGGCCTGGGTCATTGTTGGAGAAAAGGCTCATGGAAGACACAAACATTTTTGAAGACCTGAAAATTAAATTCTGCCCTTTTTTTTCTATGATCAGGATGAGTGATTGGATGTACCAAATTATGTACAATCAAGACTGTCTTATATACAACAGAGAAAGGGGTTAAATTAAATTTTACATATACTAAATCTATTTAACAAATAACTATATGAGTACTTATTCTGCTCCAGCTAGATGAACAGCAGGGTTAACCAGCTAGGCTACATGAGTGAAGCAATACAAAGTAGGAGAAAACTAGGTTTACAGTTCTGAGTATGGGAAACACAGAGTTCGTTCGTGTATTATTATTTATTAATTATTGTGTTATTTTCCTTACAAATGACTATAAAAACTATAAACCTACTTTGTCCCACCTTGTGTATTAATCCAATTCTTTTGGCTTTCTTAGTAGAATAATTTATGTCACTGGCCAATAGCACAATGCCTGAAATATGTTGCATCTCCCCCTCAATTTCTTACAATAACTGTTGAAACAGGAGCACTGAGAAGCCTTAAAATTCTGTTTTTAGATACACCACACATTAGTCACCTCAAACACCTGGGAAAGTGCGGAAGCAGTCATACAAAGCAGGAAAGGAAACAGCTCGCTAAAAGGAAAAATACAGACAAGGAAACATACAATGCTATTCAAGGAAATAGATTTGTTTCAGGGAAATCAGACGATAAGTGAAGTCAGACTTCATAGAATTAATCTTTGAAATTGTAAAGGGACATATCTTTCGGAAGTGAGGGAAACAGTCTTTGTATTTTCCTCAAGGGAACAAGGAGTCCTCAACTTATTAAAGTGTGAGAAATAAAGCAACAAACAGACTGACAGTGGACGTAAACTTTACTCCAGTAAAACAAAGCGAACCCCCACAGGTCATGAGTAAGCGACTTTATGTGGCACCCTGTGGGTTGATATATATTCTGAGAGGGCTGGGAGAGAAGGTAGGCCCAGGAAGAGGGTCTCTGTCAGCCAGAGACAAACATTTTGGTGTCAGCAGTGATGAAGTGACTCCATAATGCTGGGTAAGATACTGCGCAGGAAACTATACACAGTGAAACAATGACTGGGAACCCTGTATTTCATTGCTATGTGGAAAAAGAGGAGCCCATATGAAGTAATAAAACACAGACAGGGGTAGGATATAAGTCAACTGAGCACTATTGCCAAAGCCAAGAGTGACAAGAGAATGTTAAGGAGGGAAGCGTTGATTGCAAATAAGGGAATGCAGAGAAATAAGACAGCTTGAGAAAATATTCCTAGCTTTGGCGAGGTCTCCATGAGCTGTAGATATAAGCAAGGGATATCATGGTAAAAATTTGTACTGAAATTGCAGCTTGACAAAACCTAGAACTTCTTATTCAAGAAAAGGAAAGATGTACTGAACAGCTACAAAAGCAGCTATAAAATTCGAAACATATGCATCAGCTTTATAAGAACTTCAGAGTTGGCCTGAATGTCATCACTGACAGGGCAAGAAGATAGGGCAGGCTTTGTCTGGGACGACACACACACAGACACCTCAAAGTCCAGTGTGTGCTAAAAGACTTCAGGCTCCTTTCGTCACAACTAAGGTCTTTAGTGATTACAGACAAGTAACGGACTAATGACTGGTTAAAGATCTGATAATCACTAACACGTAGCTGATCTTAAAAAGGTGAGATTCAGTTACTTTCTTGGCAAAATGCAGTTATTTACTAACAAAAGACAGAGTTAGGCCCTGGCTGGTCTGGCTCACTGGATTGAGTGCCAACCTGTGAACCAAAGGATCGCTGTTTCGATTCCCAGTCAGGGCACACGCCTGGGTTGCAGGCCAGCTCCCCAATTTGGGGTGTGAGCACGTGAGAAATGCAATCAACTGATGTTCTCTCACACATCGATGTTTCTCTCCCTCTCTTTTCCCCCCGTTCTCCACTTTATAAAAATAAATAAATACAATCTTTAAAACAAAGAGAGACGTAGTTAGGACATATTCTCCAGTGAGTGTTATTAAGGAGCACTGAGAGGAGAGGGATGTCCTGCAGGACCATAACTACGGATGTGGCAGCGACTGGCTCCTGTGGCTGTTCCGTCTGGACACGGTTTTCAAGAAGGGCCAGGAAGGAAAGTGTGTTCTTTTCAACAGGTATTACAGAGTGTTTTCTTCCTGTTCAGTTTGGAGGCAGGTAGATTCCGAAGAATTACAGCTGCTCAGTTTGGAAGCAGGTAGATTTCAAAGAACTGCAACAACAAACACAGCCAATCGCACCTAGAGCTTGCCAAGTTCAGAAGGAAGGTGTTTCAGGAGATAAGATATTTCCTTATCCTTTGATTTGCCAGTATTTCATAAGCCAGTTGAACCCGTGGAAACCTCATACAGATACACTTTGGATTTGGGGACACTCTTGTAGGGGTCAGGTGCAAGGGCAGGGTCCGCCTTAATTCTGCAGCTGTTGCCTCCTCCTCCTGGTCCAGGCAGTACCAGGGGAGTCAGTGCCCTCTTACCCTTCCCTGAAATTCAGCCCACCAGCTCCTCAGTGTTCTGAGGAACTTGGAGAGTGGGTGCCTGGATGTTCATGGGAGAAAAGTTTGGAGGATGCACTCCAAACTGTTCACAGTTGCTATGCCTGAGAGTGGGAGTGTGGAGTGGGTAGTGCTGGAAAGAGAAGAAGAACAGGAAGGAAACCAAGGGCCTTACCTTCATGCTTAAACCATGTTAGGGAAGACACACGAATCAAGTCTGTTTCTCACCTTCCCAGGGTCCCACTGCCTGACATCCCCCCCCTTTTTTTTCTTGTTTAAAAAGAGAAAGTCAGTGCAGTCCAGACTGATCATCTATACATTTTGGAAGCTGTTTTTCTAACCTTCAGTTTTACACACAGCCTCTTTAAGAACCCAAGTTCAGAGCCTAGTTTTGTAAAGTGATTCTCCCCTCCCTTTCACCTACTCTGTCCCTCCCCCTCCATACAAATGGGATCCATCATCTCTGGAAACCTGCATTTCAAAGTTCCCAAGGGTTTCTCCATCCTCTTTGGAGTACTTCGAAGATCTTCAGAAAAACAAGGTCTCTCCCTTGAACCCATAAAGTTACCGCCATGCGGAAGGAATCTTTAGGATTTATCAGCAGGGGTTGGTGTGGCATATCGTCAGGATGTGCAAGAAACCCAAGGAGGAGAAAGCAGTGGAGCTAAGCCAAGAGGCTACGGGGTCTGCGGCCCCGGATTCCTGCCTGGGCATCTGCCTTTGGATGCAGCGCACAGGGGGCAGGGTTCCTCTCCGAGCCCCCACCCCCAGCTACAAATCCGGTGGGCTCGGCGAGCCCGGGCCAGAGGGCCAGAAACGGACAAGTGCGATCCGGGTCAATCACCCCTCCCGTTGGAGCCCACAGCCCGCACTCACTCCGAGGGATAAACCTGGGCGCCCGAGGCCTCTGAGTGCTCCCACCAGCTCTTCTCCCGACGCCCTAGCTCCCGTCGCGAACCGGAGGACCCCGAGAAGCCCTGTCCCCACGCACCTGGGTTCCCGGGATGTCGCCCTCATCTGTGTCAGCCGCTAAGGCAAGAGATACGGCCACTCCCGCACTCACCCCTGATACCTGCTTCGCGGACGCCCGCGCACGTGGGGCAGCCGCACCTGACGCTCGTAACCAGCCGGAGGAGAGGGAGGAGACAGGCGGCGCGCTCTGGCTCTGCGGGCCCAAGGGGCCCGCGGCGTGGGCGCCAGGGGAGTGGGTCGCTGCGCAGGGAGCCGGGCATCGGGGAGCGTGGGAACGTGGGGCCCATGGGGTGCAGCCGGAGAGAGCTCGCGGAGGGGAGTGAGGGGCTCGCTGGGGTGCTGGGCGCGGGCGGGGGCGGGGGCGGGACACCTTGCTCCGGACACGGTGTGCGCGGGGGGTCAGGCGTGGTGCAGGGCCCAGCTGTCGCGGAACTCGCCTGAAAAGGGCTCCCGCGTAGTCTCGGGCTAGCTCCATGGCTCTGGTCCCTTCAAAGGCGCAGCCTCCACCGAAGAACGCTGCCTCTTACAGCGCCGCCTCTTAAAGCGCCGCGGCCAGCCCCGCCCCACCGCGGCCCGACCCGCGCAGGGAGGGAACCTTAGCGGTGGGCTCGCCTCCGCCGAAGGTCGCCGCGTAGCGTCTTCAGAGCGCGTCGGAGGCCGCAGCCCTTCCGGCCTCATCCGGGGAGCAGCTCTCCGCGACCGCTGCAGAGAGCAGTACCGGCGACCCTGGAATCCCAGATACTCCACGGGTCACTGGATGATCGCCTGTCAGCCTACCTTTACCTTGCACTTTCAGGTTGGGGCAGTTGACATCATCAACCCCGACGAAACGGCTTTGGCTGTGGAAAGGTGGAAGTGCTGTTTTAAACTCAGGCCACAGGGGGGAGAGAGTGAGGTGCAGGATGTGCGCCTTAGGGACCCCCAGGCCGCGCTCAGTCAGCGCTGGAACTGCCACCGCCCCCGCCCCCGCCGCCCGGTTCCAGGTTCCGCGAGCCGTTTGCAGCGGTGAGGACGTTGTGGCAGACACTGGGACACACCAGAGGCACCCTAGCTTCCTTCCGGCAAGTTGCCTCCTGGCTGTATCATGGGCATTTCAGGAGCAGTAGGCAGGGCATTCAGAATAGAGGGGTAAAGAATCATTGGGACTTCATTGACAATCTTTTTGCTATAGGCACGGGACTTCTCAGAGTAGGGAAGGCAAGAGGGAACCGAGCCAGGACTAAGGGCGATTCTACCCACCTCCCGCTTACCCAGATGCCCATGCGGGAAGATGCAGTGCCTCACGTTTTAGACGATTTGAAGAAGGGGGGTGGGAGGTGGCGCTTCTCAGGGATTCAACAGAGCTCTTAATTTCAAAATTGAAGAATTCTCTTGAGATGTAAGGATTGGAACAGATCCTTAATTCCAGTCCTTTAAAAGGTGAAACCTTTCTGGGATAGAGATCTGCTAGTGCATACCCTCCTGCCATAATTAAGCGATTGGCTCTACCAATTATTAGCAACTGCTGACTGCCCTATTGTAAGCAATGTTCCCAAAGAGCCGTAGCTTGACCTGAAGCTCATTTCTCCTGCCTCAACTTGTTTTTAGCACGTTGACTTGATTACTTAAATTGTGCCCCTTCCGCCTGCCCTCCTCCTCAGCGGAGCTCACAGAAACAAACACACACTTC
>PVKM010005457.1:0-47779 GCA_004027735.1 Carollia perspicillata | reverse complement strand
AGCCCCTTTCTAACGGCTGTCCCTGTGGCTGTGACTTCCCAGTCAGGTGCTGCAGGCTCTTTGCTCCAAGTTTGGGGTCCTGAAAGCAGCCCTGAATGGTCCCCATGTCCCTACCTGCATATCCTTGGGAATGGTTTGGGCAGAAACACTGTGTCTGGTCCAGGCAGAAGCTTTGCTTCCTCCTTCTTTGTCAAGGAGCTGCCAGCCCCTTCCCCCGACTCAGTGTTTGTTGGCAAGACACAGTAAAAGTGTTCCCGAATTATAGGCACAGTGAAATGACACTTGAATTCTCAGGGGAACAATTCCTCGGTGATGGATAAACATGTTAATTACTGAGAATTTAACCTCCAGCTGCTGCTTGGCACAGCTTTCTCCTCCCAGCCTGAGCTCGAGACCTCGTGGCATGGACCCTCGAGGAGCTCTGACCCCAGAGAACCTCCGGTCCCTGCGCACAGCCAGCACCTGGGAGGCAGTGAGCTGAGGGACGGTGCTAGATGGCTTGGGTTCAAGTACAGCTCTGCCACCCATAACTGGCAGTCCTCATTGCTGTGCCTCATTTTCTTACCTATAAAATGGGTTGCTGTAAAGATTAAATAAATGTGTTGACATTTGCGAAGGACTTAAGGACTTCGACCTGTCCCCGCTGTGTAAGAAAGTATTTGCTGTTATTATCATTACAAGTCACATGCTGATGGCAGCCTGAGTGCCCAGCTCTTCCCTTTGGAGAATTTACTGGGTTCTTTTTTCTATAGTGACCCCACTGCCTTGCTCCAAACTCTCTTAGGGAACTCGGAACTCACTCTTCGATGTGCCAATTTTAGCTCTCCCAAAGGAGCATGGAGTGAGACACATTTGTAAAGTCTTCCAGGATGTGAGTAGGGCCTGCCTGTCACTTCGTTTATGTATCAAGCATTTAAAGAGCTCTACACTGAAAGGTGGGGCTGCTAGCTCCACCGAGACGTGGCCCATGACTAAATGCACGCTGCTTTCTTATGGGGAGGTAGAACCACAGCTGAACCCTGTGCTGCAGCATGGAGAGGGGCCCCTCTGGTACTGTCCCCGGCAACACCCTGGGAGTGAGGGCAGCACATGGCAGCATGGGCTGAGGAACCCAACAGACACTGATTTGAATGCTGGCTGAGCATCATTGCTGCGTAACCTCCAGCAACAGATTTAACCTCTCTAAGCCTCAAGTTCCAACCCCCGAATGGGGATGGTATTAATGCTTAACTGAAGGGATCGTTGTGAAAATCCAGGTAAAATCCTAAGCTCCATCACCGAGAAAACACTCAGTAAGTGATAGCCAATGTGATGACGCCGTTATTGCTGATGGATAACCTTTCCAACGTGGAGTATCCTTGCCTAAACATAGTACCTCCCTCCCTGAGCTTGTAATAGTTAAATGAGGTGATTAGTACAAAATACTTAGCACTTTCTGGGTACAAAACAATGATGGGTGATTTATTCAGGGCTCCTTTTGTCAGTTCCCCTCCTCCCTCAGCCCCTGCCTCCTTGGGGGCTTGAGGGAGGTCCCCCACTGTTGAGCCTCAGTTGAAATCAAGGTTCCCCAGGGAGATTCCAGCCTTTAGGTCATCTTCCATGGAATCGTCAACTCTGGGCTCCCCTGGCTGGAAATGGCCTGCTGCTGATGGGATCACCGAGAGTGCCGGCCAGATCTGATCTCCGTGTTTGCAGGTTTATTAATATCACCTCAAATTTATCCTCCTTGATGGGGAAATTTTGCCAACATCTGATAAAAGCAAAACACACAGCAGCCTTGTGCCAACAAGAGCCCTTTTCCTGTCATCAGCTGTTAGCAGAAAGCGATGCAGGGTGCTGCAGCGGGGCCGATGAATATATGGGGAGCTGATGAGTTTTGTGTTTTTGGTGCAGAATTTTGACTTCAGACTTCCTCCAAAGGCCCCCCTCCCCCAAACTGGGCTCTGAGAGTGTGCATCCCAGTACCCATCCAGCACAACACTCCCAATGAAGCCATACCTGTCCCTCCAAACACTTCCATGAATTCCACTTATCTTCCAGTCTAGAGCGTGACCACAGAAGAATATAAATGAGTGGCATGAGTGGAGCTGGTTACAAATGAGATAAAAAATATTGTGGTGGCATGCGTAGGGCTTCAGCAAGAAGGACCGAGTTTGAGCTGCTGAGGAAGTGCACCCTGCAGCCCATGTTAGCTAAATCGGGTGGGAATAGCCAAAGGAGAGGACTCCCTGGGGCAAAGGAATCAGGCCACGATTTCAAGGCTGTCTTCAGTTGTTTTGCTGTATACCTGGCAGTGGGAAGTCTGAGGTGATAGGGAGTGTGTGGGGAGGCTGAACTGATGTATGGTGCTGAATGGTAGGTGAAGGAGCAAAGGACTTTGGAAGCTTCTGGCTCAAAGTCACCCTCAGCCCATTATAAAATGTCCAATGCCATTACCTTACCAGTAAGGGAGGACATGAAGCAGAGAGAGAGCCCGCCCAGGATCACACAGCAGTGGTGGCAGGGCTACAACTAGAATGGATGTGTGGCTTTCCTGTCCAGCAGTCTTCCCACCAGAGCATATTCCTACCCTTCTTCCTTATGTGGTTATCTTTGAGTCCTTTCTACCTGCCAAGTACCCTGCTAAGCAGTGGATGTTCTCTGTTGACCTTCACAACAACCTTGGGAAAAATTTGCCTTGGTGCCTTCGTTTGACACTTGGCATCGTGGGGCTGGGAGAATTCAAAGGACTTGCCTAAAATTACAGACTGGTAAGTGGTGGATTCAGGGCTCTAACCTAGACAGCTGGATCCAGTCTTGCTTGTAATTAGTAGTCTAAACTAGTACTTCTCAAAGTGAGGTGCCCAGAGGAGCAGCATCAACCTGGGAACTTGTTAGAGATGCAAACTCCTGAGTCAGAAGCTGTGGGGGTGGGGCTAGCCATGCCATCTTTGTTTGGATAAATGTGAGTTGGTCTAAACATTTAAGCCATAAATCTGCCAGTTTTATAATGTCTTCCTTCCCATGCTTTGTAAACCAAATGGCTGACTTCTCATGTCTCAGGGAATTCACAAGGTCATTGCTACCTCTCAGCAGCCAAGCTTCCAGTGGCCTCTTTTTAACAGTGGCATTCTTCGGGAAGCCTGAGATTGGCACAGGTCGCCCATCACCCAGAGGGGTTAAGTGTGCCTCTGAGCTTGAAGACAGCAAAATTGGCATTGCTGAACCTTCTGTTGGCCAGTGGGGGTTTTGAGAGTCCTGTCTGCTTTCATGCAAACTTGGACAATTTGGTTCAGTCAAGTGGAAAATGAACAAACTGGAAAAGTAGGGGACACAATTCCAGACCAAATGTTCATTGCAAGCAGGGTGCTGCGAGACGTGCTCTCATGAAGCCCTTAAGAATCCCATACTGGAGATGTTTTCCTCTGGATTCCATGGACTTTTATTTTATTCCCACCAAATGCCAGGTACTTTGCTTAGGACTGGAAAGAAAAAGATGTAGAGTGTGGTCCCTGTCCACAGGGAGCCTGCAGTCTTGTGTGATTACATAGTGATGGGATTCTCCATTGGGAAACATACAAAGGCTTTTAGTAGATGCAATTGATGATGTCTAGTTAATGGAGTGTCATAAAAATAAATCCCCTGATGACTACAGTGGTGCCTGGTGGCACTGCATGCTAATGAAGGCAGCACTTCTTCAATGGTGCAGGCTAAAAGAATTGCAGCCCAGTGAAGGAGAGTGATGAAGACTTCATCATTTAATGAACCATGTCGTTGTGCACAGCTGTGGTGTAAGCCAGCCAGGACAATTATGCAAGTTGGATTATTTCTCTAGTAAATTGATTCTACTTTATTTGATTAGGTTGGCTCTCCAAAGACACCTTTCATGTTGGATTGGGGATAAAAAAATCACCATTCGAACTTTGCTTCTCACTTTTAATCTTCAAAGTGCTTTTGCTTTCAGACCTTAAGAGGAAACACATGATGGCCACTATGTTCTCAGCAAGAGAACCAAGAGTAATCCTGTATTTGTAGGAGCTATTAGTGTGCTCTGTGCAAGACTCCCTGTCTTCTCTCAATGAGCTGGCCCAGGGTGGCAATCCAGACAGGCAGGAGACTGTGACCACTCCTTTTTGAGCCCTGAATCCAGCTCAGCAGGTGGTTGTCTTCCTTTGCACACAGCCAAATGTAGACATGCAGCTGAACATAATGAAAAGAAACAGATTGCTATGAAATTCTTCCCAGAACCTCCCCTTGCCATTTTTAGAGTACCATCTAGTCCGGTGCATTAGAAGCTAGTGAAATCTGTTTCATAGGTCATCACCACATCCTTAAAAAATGAAATAGAGTAAAATATTATAATGTATGCCCTTATACATAGTAAATATTGCTTCATGAAGCCATATTTTGGTTTGTATGTGTATGTGTGTGTCTGTGTGATATGGCGTGTTCTGAACCATGTAATGCCCACAGTCTGTCAGTTGAGCAGGTTGCTTCTGGATGAAAATTCATTTTCTATAACAACAGGAGCCCAGAAAAAGCTGGAAAACCACTGTTCCAGATGTGGTCTCTAGAGTAGTGAAATCATTGGCTTTTGGACATATTAGGACAGGGTATACACCTAGTACACACACCCAGCACACCACAAATACAAGTCTGGCTTATTTATACTTACCATTACTACATGTCATACACTCTGATCCCCTGCCCTGCCCTCCCTTCCTCTCCTGTCCGTTCTCCATTTCATTCTCATTTCCTTTATAAAATGATGATCAGGAGTCATTAGATCAGTGTCATGATCTATTAATAGGTTGCAATAAAAATAGATTAGGTTAATTCAAATGCCCTATCTAACCCCCCCCAATTTTATGAATCCAATGTAAGTCACTACTGTAGTATTAGGGTGCAAAACTCTGTGTGCAGCTGGCTCCCAGGTAAAGTTTGTTGGCTGACTGAAGACCACGTTAGTGATCACTCATTGATTCACTAGACTGTTTGTTCCATTCCTTACTTATGATGTAATAGGTACTGCGCTAGGCTGTGGTTATGTAATGTATATAAACTAAATACAACACAGCCCCTATCCTCAAGGAGTTCACAGATAGAGGGATGTGGATTAGATTTCCTTGGGCTGTAAGGGTCCCAGCAGCTGCTTGCCCTGGGTTCCCCTTGGAAGGACGACCCTTGAACTTCATCTCCAGCATGTTCTCCGTGATGTTCTTGGGCTATTTGGCCCTACAGTCTTGGTCCAATAGTAGAGAGTTTAATGTGTTCATAAAAACAAGACTGAAAAATGTGCATGCGATAGAATACAAAGGCTGTCAGAACTGTGGAGGCCTTGCCCTGCCTTGGGCCCTCACACAGGTATCAGGAGCCCTAATTAGTTTCCCTACGTAGAGCACTCATCCTGTGGGCTGACTTACAGGGACTAGTAAAATGAGATTGCTCAGTGTTGAGAGCTAATCAGATTTCTTATGTTTAGACCAGCTTTTTGCTAGGGTTTAAGGAAGCTCCTGACTTAAGGCCCGGAAATGCCCTGTTTAACCATTTCCCAGAGGCATTAGAGGTGTACTGGGCCTAGGGGCCTGGAGTGGGGCTGGATGTTCCTTAAGGCTCCCCTGCAGTGAGAATCATGTCCTCAGATGTCCCATTCCTTGTCGACCCTTTCAGAGCTTCTGGATTCCTGAGAGCATTTGGGAGGGCAGCCATACATCACTTCAGAATCATGTGTTAATTTTTTCACCATTCTTTATTTTATTGCCCAGCGAGATTATGTACTCCTGGAAACAAGCAACTGGCTGACTAGGTACAGTCACTCTTTGGCCCCCAGTTGCTCCTTCTTTGTGTATAAAATGGGAGCAGTATGCCCTCAGCAGGCTCATGGGGAAGACTAAGTGACTACCTGCCCTCAGTAAGGGCCATTACCCTCTCCCCCGAGTGCCTGGACCATTTCCCAGAAAGCCAACACAGGGAACATAGCTTGTGCTTCTGACTCACAAACTCCCTTTTCTCCTCTCAAAGCAGCCCTGGAAATACCATCATGTCAGTAAACCTCTTGATATCTTGAATCACATTTCTGCCCTTCCTCTCTACCTTCGTCTCATACTGCATCTCTCATTACACTTTAGACCAATCAGCCACAATGACAAATACTTCCCCAAACCCGAGGGACTGTTGGCGTCCACAGCTCCTGCTTTTGTTCAGGATTTACCCTTTGCCTGGGGAGCATCTCTCACAATCCCCACAGCTGTCTCACCCCAGCACTCTCTACATGGAATAGAATAACCTCTTTTGGCGTTCTTCTCTCTTGGGTTTTTTCACTTGAGCAGTCACAATAAGGGCCAGTTCATAGAAGGCTGTGCACACTGAAATTTGAGTGTTGAGCCCAAATGACTTCAGTGAGATAGAATGTACACTGCTGTGGGGTAGCATGGCATTCCAGCTCACCTGCCATATTGTAGCTTAGCTTGAGTGAACCCCAGGTGACCTGATACCCTAGGAATGTGTGTGATAGGCCCACTGAGAAGATCTCCTCAAGAACAGACCATTATAAGGCTTGGGGAATGGATCAAGCTCAGGCCTCTGAGTGAGGCCAATAGATTCCAGTGCTGTGGAGTTCCGTGCTTATTGACGTCTTTTACACTGAGGGCTGCAGGACAGACAAGGCCATTGCTAGTGACTGGTCTGGTTAGGCAAGCTGTGGGATCCTGGGGCTTTGGAGCTGGAAAGGTTTTGCTGGATCAACTCTAGTCCAGCTCTCTCCTATTACACACAAACAAGCCAAGGTCCAGAGCTGGGGCCTGACTTGCCCAAGGTCAGTGAATGCTGTCACTGGCAACATGTGGGAGGCAGCTGTCTAGGCTGCAAGGGGAGGGAGCCTGTTGCTACTTTTCCTCCCATCATTGCCACTGTCTTCTCTTGGGTGTCCTTGTTTTCTCCTGGAGCCACCAGACAGGGAGGAAGGAGCTCTGTTGCCATGGAAACCAGAGACCTGGCTCCTCTCCCCACCCACTATCTCCTCCAGTGGGGTGCTGTTGGTTCTGAGGCTGGGGGGGGGGCACTGGGACCAGTCACCACATTGCCAGGAGGGAAAGCTGGAGGGGTAACAGACTTCTAGCAGAAATTATACAGGCTCAGCAAAGTGGTCCTGAGTGTGTGTGCACGGTGGCCATTCTTTTTGCTTTCTTACACCAGTTTTTCCTCTGCCAAGTATCCCCAGCAGGATTTAAGAATCTTTTTTAGAAAGAGGTCCGCCTTGAGGTGACTCTGGTTTTTAGATGCCAGCACTATAGCTTTGAACTGACTGTGGCTCTGGCTGAAAAGATTCTGTTTGTCAAATCTGCCAGAAGGAAATCTGAAATGAAGAGTTGGAGTTGCGGGAATGAGGAAATTTATTTTGCCTTTAGACATATTTAAGTCTCTTAAGTCTTCCAGGAGTTAAATTTGGCCTCAGAAATCAACTTGCCCTGACTGGTGTGGTTCAGTGGATTGGACATCGTCCCATAAACTGAAAGGTTGCCAGTTGGGTTCCTGGTCAGGGCACATGCCTGGGTTGCAGGCTAGATCCCTGACTGGGGTGTGTGAGAGCCAACCACACATTGATGTTTCTCTTCCTCTTTTTCTCCCTCCATTCCTCTTTCTCTAAAATAAATTGATTAATAAAATCTTAAAAAACCTCAACAGGCTTTCTGTTCATATAGGACCAAAGAGTTCGGGGGTTGGGAAGAGTCTTATTATTAGGCCATCTCATCTGTCCCTCTGCCTCAGGGCCCATTCCAATTTCTCTCGTTTATAAAACTCTGGTGAAGGGGATTTCTTAAGCTCCCATAATAATTTGTTCCACTGTCTCACAAGTCTTGATCTTAAAACCATCTTCCTTGTAGCAGGGCCAAAATCCTCCTGCTGCCTCCAAATTTTGTCTGTTTATGGGCCAGAACTGCTTAGAGGCAGCTAGAATTTTATGAAAAGAGCATGGACTTGAGCCATAATCAGGGTTCAAGTCTTGCTATTTCCACTCATAAGCAAAATCATCTTGGACGAGTCACTTAATGATTCCAAAATCCAGTCTCTTAATCTAAAGAGGTTAGTGTGAAGTTTATGGGAAGTAATACATGCAAATATGTCTAACAGGGTGGTACTTGACATTTGGTAATGCTCCACAAATGGTCCGTGTTGTGCTCTGGGTTGGCCTGGGGGCACCACGGTATGGGCAGCTTTTGGATCTAGACCTCAGGGATTAACTTTTTGGTTGTTGGGTCTTGGCATTGATGGGGCAGGTGGGGGACTGGAGTAGCAGGGGCAGGTGAGGGAGCATTCACAGGGCCTGGCCATTGGCTGTCTGCCAAACGGAAGAAAAAGTTTCTCTATTTTTGGGATCTGTTTGGCTGTAGCAGTGCATACTGTCTAAAATATCAGCCCTGGTAGTTCCTTCAGAAGTGCCAAGCACATCTCTACGTCCACATCTTTGCTCATGCCATCCATGCCTCCATACCCCCCTTAGTGACTCTTTGAATTCACCCGTCATTGAAGAACCAGCTCATATCCAGTGTCACACGAGTGTGACTCAGCTCCAAACCCATAAGCCTCATGTCTTGTGTTCTTTCTTCAGGAAGGAAGAAAGAGGGGGAAGGGTTGTTTCTGTATGGCCAGTTGAGCTATTGTTTGAATCGACCCGTCAGAGAACATTCAGCCAAGAATCATAGGTGCAGAAACTGAGGCTAAAGAGGGACAGGGTATCACCCCAGGCCATCCCAGTGATCAACAATGGGTCAAGAACCTCAGTCTCTTAACTCACTGCCTGGGATTCTTGTCTGGTACCCATGACTAAGGCTGTTCCTTAAGCCTGGAACTAGAGCAGCTCCGACCCAGCACAGCACTCCTCCTACCCTCCCTACACATGCTGGCTGAGTCACTTAGAGGAGAGGCAGGTAGGGGGGAAACACACTTGTTTTTGGAGACTGCATGCACTAGTTTGGAAAACTGAAGCTGGACAGTCAGTGCAGGTGAGGTCTGCCATCCAGGTACCCACTCCAGCCTTACACCAGGGCTGGGTACTGGGGAAATGGAAAGCATTGGTGTATTTCTTACCCACCTGGGAAGTAGGGCTGACTTTAAGCCTCATGCCAGGAGGCTGGCAGTTTTACTGTTGATTGGATACCTTGCTTGGCTTAGCTTTTGTAGAACTTGCCTTTAAATGGAAAGTCTTTAGATGTGTCTGGGAGGTACTGCCAGCTGCTGAAGCACCTGGGTTACAGGAACATCTGGAGGGTGTTA
Source organism: Carollia perspicillata (assembly GCA_004027735.1). Classification (NCBI taxonomy): domain Eukaryota; kingdom Metazoa; phylum Chordata; class Mammalia; order Chiroptera; family Phyllostomidae; genus Carollia; species Carollia perspicillata. The sequence goes on along the minus strand of PVKM010005457.1, from coordinate 38,527 downwards.
TTCAGGCCAAGAGGCTCTAAGATAGAAGTTTGTAGTGCATGCATGTCTGTGATCCCCTTTGTTGGCTGAACATTTTGTCACTGCATCATGGAAAAATCCTTCCTTAGGAAAGTAGCAGATGCAAAGATGCTGATGTTAGAGCTATTGAGGACACACAATTTTGGTCATAAAAAAGATATTTATGCACTGTGTTGGCATGTGGTTGGCCCAGATGGGGAAATACTATTGAAATGGTCAGGCTCCTTGGCATAAGGGACAGAGAGTGGCTGCCAGAGTAGCGAGGACACTGCAGGATAGGGAAGCATGGTGCTTTGGAGCTCACAGGACCAGAGTTCAAGTCCTGACTTCCCTGCCTTCTAGATGAGAGGCCTCAAGCAGCACTCCAATGTGTGAGGCTGCTTTGTGGGTAGGAGCTCAGTGTAAATTCTTGGTTCCTTCCCATGAACTTTTAAGTCCCATGAACACAGCTGGGTATCTTAGGGGGAAATGGCCCATAGTTTTGAGCCCTCCAGCCTTAGACAGGAGAGTGGACTCAGGGCAAAAAAAAAAGTATGTATGGTGGTGGAGAGCCCCATGTATGAAGTAACCCCCTGGGCTGCCATTTTAGCCCAGGTCAACGTTTGGACCCTGCCAGCTGGCTCACTTCATCTCTGAATTCTGCCCAGGCAGCAGCTGCAGTTGTCTTCCTTGCTGGTGTCTGGAACAGCTGCTGGATTTAATAGTGCACTTAGAGGAATTACCTGGAATCACAGCAGGCACTGAGAAATGAGAATGCATTTCTGTAAGCCAAGCTAATGTCTAGGAGTAAGAGAGCAGGGCCTTTTATTCTATAGTGGATGAGACACAGAAAGGACTGGCCGGTGACTGTGCTGTAAATACAAGTGGTAATGTCATCTGGGTTGTACTCAGCATGGGACTCAAGTTACATGGTGTATGGAAATGAATGGCAGGGTCTGACTGGGGGACTTCTTTTTAGATCAAATGCTCGAAGAAGCCACCATGCCTAGGTTCTTGGGAAGGGGCAACCATCTTGGCTAGTACTTGAGGACAACTGTGGACAGCACAGAGCCCTGAGTACATCCCCTCATTCACTTTTCCCTGTTTATCTGGCAGCACCATAGTCCCATTGGTATCTCCCTCTCTTCCAAGTTCCATTGTTCTCTCAAGTCAGCCAACTGCATTTCCTGATATTTAATTTGCACTCCCCTGTGGCACCACACTGCTAAGTATGCTGTGCTGTGCTTTTAGTGAGTTAAAGTCTTCTTGGGAAATGTGATTAATGAACGTGCAATTCTTAGACAACAATAAAGATAGTACAGATTATGGTTACAAATTGGATCTAAGCAGGATAGGGCAGATATAAAAATGTCCTAGGAGCTTAAAAGGAAAAACTTCTGAAGGCTGGAAGAGATTAGCTGATGAGCCATATGAAAGTAGAGCCCTACACAGTCTTTTGGGGAATGCACTAGCTGCAGGGACCATGCCTCCTCTGCTGACCCTGCATTAGATGAACTTGGGGCCTGAAGCAATAGAGGGCCTGGGTTAAACAGAAGGAAGGAGGTTCTTCCTCCTGCGTCCTTTGCAAGCTGAGAGTTCATCTGGCTTGGGGACTGTGTGGGGTTGCCATACATGTTCCACAGTGGCCTGGCTAGGTGGTCACTTGACTTAGTACCAACACTGGTTGCTTCATGGCTTCCAATTGTGAACCTGGCTAATGAGATTGGATTCAGTGCTGAGTCAGTGAATAATCACCTTTTAGCTCTTGCGCCCCTCAGTGCCCTGCTCTGCGTTGTGCTGTATACCAACAAAACCCATAGATGTCACGGTGGTCCATTCATTTCTCACCTAGTTCAGGCCACCATCATTTGTTGAGTAGGCAACTGATATTGTGGCCTAAAAATCTGCTCACATTCCTTCCTAGGTGCCCCCGTCCCTATCAAATCCATTGTTCCAACAGTGGCCAGGGAGACTTTTAAAAAATGGTTTTCTGGTTATGTTAATTTGCTTCTAAAAACTCTCGTCTCCATTGTACTTAGAAGATAATCCAATCTCCATCTCATGGCTTGTCTGCTCCTGATCTTTTCCTGTTCTCTATGTGCTTCTCATAGAGTAACTTAAAAACAAAAAAACAACTGGTTTTTACCCATGCGGATGCCTCTGCTGGGAATGTGCTTCTGCCCCTCTTCATGTCCCCCACTTTTTGCCTTATTCTCTCCTATTCTTCCTTCCTGGGGTCATCATCTCTTAGCAGACCAGGAGTGCTGCTCCCATTCCGTACCTCAGCTGGCTCTGTTTTTCCTTATGAATCACCACATGTTCTCTGTTTAGGTTTTGTTGTGGTTGCTTGATGTTTAATGTTTATCTTTCTTTTCTCTCCTCCTTCTAACCACTCACCATATCCACAGGAGGAGCCATCCCAATCTTATTGGCTACTGCTCAAGACCTACCACTGAGCCTATAGCTCAGCAGCAATCAGAACATGTTGGTAGGAGTTGTGGGTCCCTTGGTTTTCCAGAGCTTCCTCACAGATTTCTGCTGTGTCCCACTGACTGCTGGGGAAGAAATGAGCTGCAGGCAACTCAGCCAGATGTTTCCATCTCTAGATAGGCTTTATGTCCAGGCATATAACAGAAGAAGAAAGTATTTTGACTCATAAACTGAGCAAATTTATAGTGGAAATCAGTGGGAGAGAATAAATATCAATCCCCATGATGTCATTTTATAGGTTACAATCATTTTATAGCCTATAGATTTAGCCTATAGCCTATATTTTTATAGATTATAACCATCCATTTAGAGTTTGCAGGCTATTAATTTGGTTTTCAGAGACTCTTGGGGACAGAATTTACAGGGCTGTGGTATCCAATACATGGATCTGGGCTTTCACACCCTGAAAAGGTTTGGGGAAGAGGAGCCTTCCTGCTAGCTATCCTCCTGGACATAATTTTGAAAATATTTTAAAATATATTTGTTCACTGTTCTATTATCTTAATTCTACCCTAGACTCTAGGCCTTGCCTTCCTGAAAGCTAAACGATGTGTGAGTTTTGCATTCAACAGTTGGTAGAGAGAGCTCCCTTCTGAGAGCTGAAGAGGCCTAAGTTGGACAAAACTGTGTGAACTCCAACTCTACCCTGTAGCATGTGATCTTGAGCCAATCGTTGCTATTGTTGTTAATTTTTTGACTTTCCCTTCCTTCTTCTGTAAATCATGACTATTGTCCCCAACCTCAAAGGGCAATTGTAAAGATAAAGGAGATGAAATAGGAAAGGCACTTGGCACTCAGAAAGAGTTGTGGGTAATAAAGTGATTGTGATTGCTGTTTTAAAGTAAGCCTGGTATAGTGGGAACAAATTAAAACCTGGAGTCATGACACAGGTCCCAACTCTGTAACTGACATGCTGGTGCATCTTGGCAAATTAATCAGCCTCTATGGTCAGAGATTCTGCATTAGCGAAATGAGGGTTTGGCTCAAAAGATCTCAAAGATGGAACTACTCAGAGTGTGGTCTGTGGAGCAATATCACCTGGGAAATTTGTTAGAAAATCAGATTCCCAGGCTTATCCCCAGCCTCTTTTGCTCAGAAATTACCTGCGTTTTAAACAGTTCTCCAGCTGGCTGTTGGACACAGAGAAGTCAGGGAAGCATTACTCTGTGATAACTTGCAGGGCTAACACATCATGTCCAATGAGGGCTCCCGTAGCAGCAGTCATCCCTAGAGCTTTCCTTTTTGGGGTCTTGGACCATAGTAGCCTTTGGAGAGAGGAGAACAGAAATGACTATGAGAAAGAGCACAGGATCCTAAATCAAGATCCTGGGAGGATTTGAACCCAGGTAGCTTGATGCAGCATCTGTGTGTATGGCCACTTCTTGATTCCCTCTCACTGGTAAGGGCTTTGTGTCTTCCTTGCCTAGTGACCTTGGCCACGTTACTCAAACCCTTTTCCTCATCTGGAATATGAGGAGTCCAGTGCCTATATTGTAGGGTTACTATGGGGATTGCATGAGTTATATGAGAACAGTGCCCAAGGGCCTGCACATAAGCAGTGCTGAATGTGTTAGCTGCTAATTATCACCATTAATGTCTTTCTCCTTCTCATTCATCATGGCTCCAAGAATGTAACTTCATAGAACCAAGTTTGCTGATTTGCTCTGTTTCCATTTAATGGGTTCACATTTTCCTCATTTCTAAATGGGAATGTTTACTTTTTTACTGGTGTTTATTGAGTGACATGGGCCAGGCCCTGCGGGTGCTGCATGAAGAAGACAGGTGTGGTCCCTCACTCTGCCCACTTTCTCAGAGCCCTGGGGTCCTTGTGGGATTTGAGAGATAATAAGTGAGAAAGAGTATTGTGGCTGTTACTCATCATTTTACCACCGTAGATGCAAAGTATGTCATGGAGTTAAACATCCTTGATTGTCCTTGCACTGAGTGTTTCAGAGATTTATTCCTGGAGTCAGGCTCTGATAGGCCTGTTAAAAGAGATGGGGAAGAGGAGGGCTTGCCTGGACACTAGGTGCCCAAGGGTAGATATCCCTGCTTCCTGCTAGCCCAGCAGACTGCTGTGCTCCCCAACTAGAGGGCTCTCCCTCTGAGTTTTCAGAAGTCATTGAAGGTATCTCTAAAAACGCTGATTTGGAGGTGACCTCTTGCCTTCCCAGCTCTGTTTTGAAGTCTTCATCCTCTGCCAGCATGTCTTCTACTTGGAAGTTTCTTTGGAGCCTCAGTTAGGTGCATCTGTGGTCTTTGCATCAGACCCAAAGCTGGAACTGCAGAGGGGGAAGGGGAGGGAGGGCAGGTCTTTCAGGGTGGTGGTGGTCAGATTTGTCTTTGAGAAGCTGCTTTAAAGATCTACTGTGGGAATTGCACCTGGCCTTGCCCTCAACCTGACTAGATGCAGATGGTGGCCTGTGGTTTAGTGCCCTGGGCAGTTAGAGAAAACTACAACACTTTCCCTAATGCCATATTTGAGTTGCAGCAGTCCTACCAGTCTCTGGATCCCCAGGCCTGGGGAAAGGAATGTGACTGTCAGAGCTGCCCTGCCCCAGCTCACTTCCAAAGAGCATGTTCTGAGTTTGAGTCTGGGCTCTGAGCAGTGGTCTGTTCCTTCCATTGGCCTAGAGCTCAGTGAGCACCTGCTGTGGGCCCAACCCTCTGTGAGGCAAAGGGGTGATACAGTGATGTCATGGGCTCTGCCTTTCATGACTTCGCTATCTAATTGGTGAGGCAAATCTAAGTCAGAAGAAAAAATGTCACAAGGTGGAATGTAATTTAGGATTCGAGTGGCACAGGCAGAGGTGAGAGGAAGAGAGAGCCTTGTGACCTGCAGAGATAAGGGAGGGCTTTGTGGAACACTTGTTACTGTCGCTGGACCTGAAGGATGGAAAGAAAAATAGGTGGGTTTTTTGAGTGAAAATAACACCTGATGAAAGAGCCAGGCAGATGTGGGGTGGTTGGTGAGTCCTTAACCAGAGCACCTGTGGTGGGTGGCTCAGTTTGCAAACGTGTGCAAGCAATATCGCCTCTGTTTTTTAATCTTCTAATCAACTGAACTCTGACCACAAATTCTCCTCTACATGTTTATTGGGGATATTTCCCCAGCTCAGGGCTTTGCATAGCTGTTGGGTCTAAGAAAGCCCCCAGTCACAGGTTTTTGGGCACTAATGATATGGGCACCTGGTCCCTGCCGAGGTGCTGGTCTTGGCTTCTGAGTCCATTTGGGTTTGGGGCTCTCCTATATCTATGCTGCACACAGAGCTTGGGAGCCCCCGGGCAGGCAGGAAACATGGACTAGTGGTGTGTTCTCCCCAGGGCACTGTGCAGCCACCCCCTCTGAAGTCTTGCCCTCTCAATGCCCCCAAGAGGACGTGAATGTCTTGCTCCCCCCAGTCTGCCTACTTCTCTTCAGTCTGGAGAAAATCTCTCTCTCTCTCCTCTGCTTCGCCCCAGGGTCCTTCCCTAGCACCCATCTTTTCCATGAACCACTTTGTATGAACCAGAAGAAGAGCACTTATCATCAAGCCACCTGTTTCCCAGCTGCAAAAATCTGCTCAGTAAGACCACCTGCTGCTTATGAACAGCCTACATGGAAGACAAATGTCAATTGGTATTTCTGGAAATTATCTTGCTGTACATTTTGGAGACAGAAGAGCAGGAGTAGTATCTTTAAGTAGCAAAAGTCAATCCTATCCTTGGGGCAAATACTGTCTGGTTGCTGGAGGCTGCACTGAATTCAAGTACTGAATTACTCAAGAGCCAGCTTATGTAGGAAGGACCAAGATCAGGTAGTTGATGACCATGAGCCACCTCTGTGTGGTTTAAGACATAAATAAATATTTCTTTGATGATTTACTTCAAAACACCCTCCCCAAGTCATTTTACCATCTCAGCCCATGTTGGCCCTGCCTGGAAGACCCATTCTCCAGAACCAAGCAAACAAGAAATGAGTCCTCCTCTAGTTGGCTGTCAGAGTTCCCTGCTGCTGGCCTGCAGGACCAGGGCAGAGGGCATGGAGATCTGGTACCCAGGGCCGCTCCTCTGTGGAGGTGAATGTAGGAAGTGTCACTTACAGGGGATGGGGGACTTGAGTGGGATCATCTCTGGAGACCTCAGAGTGATGCCGATTGGCTATTGCTAAGCGATCACAGATGGCAAGATAATATTATTTTTCCAATCCCATGTTAGTAACACTTTATCTTTCTTAAAGACCTCCCTAGTTGAGGAAAATACCTGCATGGTAAAGACAGGGGCCTCATTCTTTCTTTTTCCCAATTTCTCTTCTCCCCTTTTTTCTTTGCATATTTCTGGAGGGTGAGGTAGTCCAGCTCTGTGAACAGGAAAATTGGGCAGTGGAGGTGTGATTTTAGAAGCTTGTATGGTCCCATGGCCCATCAGCATGTCCCATTGATTCCTTAGCATTGGTCTGATATGTCCATGTTTGTTACTCCTTCGGGTCAAGGCATGAAGACATCTGTCCCACTGCCAGTCTTTTCTGATATCAGGATGATAAAGTAATTGAATATGAAAAGCTGACAATGTTTTAAAGCCAATAGATGGGTAGATTGCAATGAATGCAACCCTCAATTTTAGTGCTGATAAAGAGAAACAGTGTAGTAATTGTTAGAAGCCCAGACCCTAGCACAAGATTTTATGGGTTCATGTAGAATTTACTAGATTGGACAAGCTTCTTAGCCCTCTTTTTCTTTAGTGTTTTTAGATATAAAATGTGACCAATAACAGTCCTTACATTTTAGGGTTGTTGATAGATGAAACTTGTAGGTTAACGTGTACTTAGAGTGGTTCCTGGAATATGGTAGGTACTGCCTAAGTGTTTGCTAAAATTCTTACCACCTGAGGTTACACTGTTTGTCTCTGGAGACCTAAAACTGGAACTGTACTTTTCCTCAGACCAAATGGATTTTGAGAAACCAGTCACTTAGATGTAGGGGAATGTGACCAAAACTTTTTGATGGGGTGCTAAGGCCCAACGAGAATTGGTGAGGAAGGTCTTTATCAGGGTGTATTAGAATACTTGGAACTTTAAAAAATTCCTATGTGTGGGTTACCTTCCCCACCGTATCCATTAAATCAGAATCTTTGGGAATGGGGTCTGTTTCTTAGCATTTTTAAAATCTCCCTGAGATGATTCTAATGTGCAGTTAGGATGTCGAACTAGTAGTCTACAGCCTTGCAGGTCCTATAAAAATTACCTCGTAATCTTGTTAAAGTAGCTTCTGCACCTCAGCCCCAGCTATTGTGATGCCCTGGGTTGGGGCCCAAGATTGGCATTTCTAGCCAGCTCCTACGGGGTGCTGATGCCACTGGTCTACAGGCCACGCTGAGGGGCAGGGTTAGAGCATGGCGTGGAGGCAATGGACTTCCTTTGGGCCACACTACAAGGGTGGGAGGCCCAGGGGCAATGTGGGATTTAGCCTTACCTCACTTAGGGATTTTTCTGGAATGGAGGTTATAAGTGGGGAAGTAGATGTCAAGGTTAAGTGGTAGAAGTTTGTCAGAAGTCCCTTCAGTTTAGGAAAATGCCCTGAATAGTCTTCAGAATCCATTCTGTCACTGCGATCATTAAGCACCTGCAGTGGGCTGGGCCATGAGCAGATGAAAGAAGGACAAGATTTTCCCTGAAGGGCTTTGTAGGACACACGCCCTTGAAACTGTGAAGCCGGAGAGAATATTAGTAACGGTGAGAAGGAAGAGTCAACTCTTGTTCACTCTTCTGTGTGCCATCATAAATGAACTCGTCTCATGTTCATGGCATAGTGGGTATTATTCCATCTGAAATGTGAAAAAACTGAGGCCGGATAGGGTAGGTAACCTGTCCAAGGCTACGTAGCTCACAGGTGGTGGAATGGGGATTTGAACCCAGGATTGGTCCCAGGGCACCATTAGCGAAGTGCTTAAGGAGCAGTGGAGAGGGCGAGCAACTCAAAGATGCCAAAAATGAGACTTCTTGACTAAGAGCATGTGGAATTCAGAGAAGCACCTCATTCCCCAGGTCTGGATCTATGGGTTGGGAGCAAGTTGCTCCACCGTTTGGTGTGAATTGGCTAGGAAATCAGGGGGACCCCAGTCTGCTGTTCATTTTCTCTGTGACCTTGAGAAAGACTGGGTACAATCCTGCCTCCTGGTGACTGTGAGAAGGAACAAGAGGGCACATGTAGAGGGCCTGTCCCAACTCCTGGCACACAGAGTGCCCTCGGTACTTGGTAGCCCTTTTCTACTTGGCTCATTGCCACTATGCTCCCACCCTGGAGTCTGGGACCAGAGGTCATGGGGTAGGGGGGCTTTAATTGGCTTGGATTTGCCACCATGCTCCCCAGGCTCACAGGGACTGTGTGTTCAGATGGCTTAAACACATTAACCCCTTACAAGATGTTCCCCTTACTATGATTTAATAGCATCTTGGAGGCCTAGTGTAGCTTTTGCCAATTTCTCAGAGAATTAAACATTTAGTGCCCAATCAGATGGTTTCCATTGCTAAATACATGTGGAAATGTATGCTCATCCCCTCTAGGGGGTCAATTAAAGTGCAGTTGAAGCCAACTCACACTAATTCTCCAATGCGGGGTAGTGTCTGTGTGGTTGGTGAAATGAGTAATGTTTATAATTTGCTGGAGTGTAGCTCTGAAAGGAGAAGACGGAGGGGAAACAAGGTCTGCAATAAGGAGAAAAGCTTGGCGTGGATGCAAGAGGAAAGAGGAAGGGGAAGAAATTCCTCAAAAGTGAATCTATTTTACCTATGAGCAGATTTATCTACCGTGGTAGAAGAAATTTGCTTCTGATGATGCCCTTTACTGTTCGCCATGTCTTATGGAATCAAGCCAGCATAAAAGTTATCTTGCTTTCTCAGCATGGTTGGTTCAGAGAATTAGATCATTTGTAAGTCAAAAGATTTCTGCAGAATTCGAAATAGGTTACTATCCAGGTATCTGAGCTTAGCTGGCTAGGAAGAAGGGATCATTTTTAAGGTAGGTTTATTCATTTTCCAGCTTAAAATTACCTTTGAGGTCTTATCCCCATCTAAAAACAATGAAGGCCCTGCCTGAAGAAGAACCTCCTTTTTTATGGTGTTCGTGACCTGAGTTACTGAAGGTTGCAGTTTTCCTGGAATTCAGGAGGAGGCTGCCAGCCACTTGTCAGCTGTGGGTTTTGGGGGGAATTCAGACGTGAGGAGGAGAGGGCATGAGGGTGTGCTACAGGCTTCTGGAGAGCTTTTAAAAATCCCACCCAGGCACTGCTCCTACTAATTAAATCAGAACCTGGGATGGCCCCGCTGCCTGGGATCGCAGGGGGAAGTCACGGCTGCAAACCACTGGACTGCATGCTCCCTCAGGATCCCGGCAAGGATCCCCAGAGCCTGGGTTCGAGAGCACCCGGAGGGGCCTAAAGGTGCTGAGGAGAGGAGATGCTGGCTTGGATGGCACCTACACACCCTTCCCCTCAGGGTGTTAGTAGAAACCACGCTGCAGAATTCCCAAGGAAGAAGGAAGTCTCTAGCACTGCATCTGCTGGTATGCATGAAATAGTAATTAAAAGATTATATCTCCTTGATTCTAAAATCCATCAGTTAGTAAGATGCACCATTGAATTTAATAACTGCCTTTTTGGAAGGTAGGGATAGGAGAAAACTCTATACTGTATGTATTAAAATGTGCATTGATATTATAAGCTATATCTTAGTCTCACAATCATTATATGGTAGAGAATGTGACTCTTGGAATGGATTTAATAGCATTATGACATAGTACTTTGCAAAAATGTGCTCATTTAATCCTTACAAGCACCTTACCAAACAAGTGCTGTTATCATCCTTGTCTTATGGGGTAGGGGATTAAGGCACGGACAGGTTAAATAATTTGCCCAAAGTCACAGAGCTGGTCAGTGATGGAAACGGTATTTGGTATAAACAGTTTGGTTTTCAGAGGTATTCCAGAACATGTAATGAGAGCTAAGGCTTCACTTCCTCAGCTTCTTCCCTCCCCCAGAGCCCATGGAGATGGATTTCCCCTAACCCAGGCCCTGAGTCCCCCCCCCGAGCCAGGACATCCCATACAATTGCTCCTCTTGTGCCCTGTGCAAGGGTGCCTGGCCGAGGAAATGAGTGGGGTTGGAATCCTACTCGAGCTCCCTCACTGGGTCCTGCATTCAAGCGAGAGGAGTCAACTTGACTAGGCCAGAGAGCACGCGTGCACTGAGCAGTGGGCGGGCCTTCCCACCACCTTCTGGTGCTTCTTTCACGTGTCGTCCACAGGGTCATGAAGAATCATTGTCACAGACTTGTTTGATGGCAGAGAACTAGGGAGGTGAGATCTGAGGTCCTTCTAGCTCTGGGGCCTTCGATGGTGTGCTTTTAAAAGTCTCTGCTTTCCACGGCACATTGCTCCAACAGCCTGGCGTGAGTGGAAGAGGGGCTGACAGGCTGACCGGGAACTGCAGGCGCCCATAGCGCAGAGTTCCTGCCCCCTGTCCTTCTTGGGCAGGTTTTGCTTCCTTTGTTTCCCCTTTTCTCAAGCTCCTTGACGGGAAGGGGAAAGCGAGCCGCACCTCTTAGGAGCTGTATTCCAGAGCGACCTGGGTAATGGAAAGTACAAAAAACAACTTAACTTTGTTTCCAAAGCTTGATGGCTTACACTGACTTCTCTGAAAGAGGCCATTTGGACCCAGATTCTGAAATAACATTTCACAGGTCGTTAGAGATCCAGGCATGGGCCAGGATCTGGATGGGAAATCCAGACCATTGGCCTGGTTGGTGAGCTCCTTTTTGATGCTCTTTTGGACCGTCAAAGCAACAGCCCCCGTAGGACCCTTACCACATGCTTAAAGTGTTTCATGGGGAAGTTTTTAGGTTGGAGGGAATGTTTAGTCAATGTATGCGGCATTTACCTTGCATTAGACTGATGGTTGTTTAAAAGAGGGACATGGGGTGGCAACAGTAAGTCAGGGGTGGGGTGGGGCGGCTCCATCTGGGCATTCTCAATTGAAATAGTCTGCTGGCTCTGCAGATACATGTTAAGAAAGTCCTCAAGCTCCCTTTTGCAGTAAGACTTCATGACTGTGCAGCCAGAGCTAGAGAACATTAATACATACAGAAGCAACACTGACAAAGTGAGTTGTTCCACAGTTTGACTTATAATTCCTTAAACAGGGAGGCCCTTATGACAGTCTGGACGCAGATTCCTTGGGTGCCTGCAGAGGGAGTATCCAGGATCAGCCCTGCCTGGGCCAGCCCTGCCCCAGCTGTCCACTGTGAAGACCTCCTGCAGACTCTTCTTCCACCCTGCTTGCTGTGGGAGCCCAGTCTGGCGGTGCGTTCAGTGGCCATCACTCCAGTGGGCACTGTGAGGACCACCGCATACTGAGGGCCGTTCCTCTCCAGCCTTGCTGGCTGTCAGGCAGGAATGGCAGGGAGCCTTAAATGAGAAGACCTTTGGGAGGTCAGCTGACATGGTAGGGCCCAAACTCATCTGCATATTAGAACCAGCTGGGGAATTTTTAATTCAGTAAACTAGTACCTCTTTCCTCTGTCCCTTAGAGCAGAGGTGTCAAACTCATTTTCACTGGGGGCCACGTCAGCCTTGTGATCGCCTTCAAAGAGCCGAAATAATTTTAGGACTGTATAAATGTAACTACTCCCTAACTGTGAAGGAGTTGAAATTACATTTGGCCCTTTTGAAGGCAACCGTGAGGCTGATGTGGCCCCCAATGAAAATGAGTTTGATACCCCTGCCTTAGAGGGACATTTGTCGCCACTCAGTTGTCTTTAGCAAGCCTCCTCTGGTTTAGCAAGGCATACTAGGTCACAATTATTGTTGAATTTTTGATACAATTCATGAAGCTGGTTTGGATATATACATAGAAGTTGCTTGTTTCTCGACAAGTTCAAGGGTCTGCCTCAGGAGCAAATGGCAAGCTGAAGGCCTTTGGAATGAATACCATTTGCTTCCCTGAGCATTAGTGAGCACTGTTGGGTGTCACTGGTGTCACTACTGGGACTCCTCTGGGCACCCATTCGGGGGCCAGTCAATGCACAGATCTCTTCATGTGAGTTTGCCTCTTGGAATCCAGGCAGGTGAAGTTGAGCAGCAGAGGAAGAGCATCTTCCAGAGGAGAGCAGGTTAACCTGGCTGAAGAAAGAAGTGTGTTTTATTCCCCCCCCCACCCTTCCTCTCATAGGTAAAGACTGCCTGTTATGTACCATCTGTCTTAGAGCACAGCCAAATTAATTGTGTGTGTATTTAGAGCTTCACTAGCCTTGCCACCAGACACGTGCCTCATAGTTTACAAAGTGGGTACACATACTAATCTCCTGTGACTTAATGAGATGATGATTCAGCGGGTTATAAATCACCAAAGCAGCACCACACACCACGCATGACAACCAGGGAGCTTGGGTGAAGCTGTCACTTGAATGAAAGAAAATGATAAAGGCTGTGTTCCCAAGCTGAAAAAGAATATAGCTGTAAAGTTTCCACTGAGGTTCTTGCTATTATATTTTTAGCTCTTTAATAATCTCATGTTTAAGAAACCTAAGACTTTTGGCAACAACATCCTGTCGGTGAAATGTGGGTTGTGACAATTGATTGGGCTTCACTTTGTATGATGTCGGGTGGGATAGGGCCACCTGGTTTGGCTCTATTCTTGGGATAAGAGACAATGGGACTCTGTCTTGGTTATGTAGTCCTCCGGAAGCCAGAGGAAGGCTATGATTACCAACCTCACCTCTCACAGTTTCCTCAGTATCTCAGCAAAGTCCTCTTCACAGAAATTAAGCCTTCAGTGTTCATAGGGGGAGGTGGTCTTAACTTCTGGAGCAGTGAGCCTTGTCTGTGTCCTTGTTAGATGTCTTGTGTATAATTAGGTGCACAGCTCAAAGAAGAGCGACAACATTCAGGGTCATGATGGGCTTTTCTAAATCACCAGAAACAGCTTTATTTCTCTCCACATTAGCCCCCAGACATTCCTCTTATATGTCATAATCCCCATTAAGCATGTTGGCAGGTAGGACCTCTCATCTGTTACCTTCGTATTGCCATGTCACCTGCCTGACAAATGGGACTGACACATGCAAGAGTAGAGGTGCCATTCTGTAGAGAGACTAGCAATTAGGCCAGATATGAATCAGACTCTGGCCCTCAAAGCCCGTGTGTTGTGGCTGCGATGAACAAATTCACATGGACTACAGAAGTCCTATGGAGAAAAAGGGATGGCATGGCCGCTCTCTAAGTGAGAGAGAGGGCCCCGACCCCTGCCTAGACAGGCTTTTATTGCTCTTCTGTGTAGATTACATCGAGGATGGTCCTCATTTACTATGCACAGGTTCACTGTAGGTGATTACCTTTTACAGATAACAAAGGAAAGAATGTTGCTAATTACATCAAAGAGAAGGATGTTACAGATTAAGGGGAAAAGTGGTTGAACTGGTTACACTCCATACTTGGGAGGTTTAGCACAGATTTTAAGAAGTTACTTTAGAGGTATGCAGTAAACATTTGCTGCCTCAATTTAGGGTGAGGGAGTTTTAGCAAAAGCAAATCTCATAGCAGTGTAGGTGCAATGCAGGACTGATTCCCCATGTGAAAACCTATCCACGGGTGTGGGTCCTGTGTGCCAGAACTCTATCCCCACTGGTCTTTCTGAGTGGGGGCTGGGCTACATTTCCCACACCACTTGGAATGGTCCCCTATGCAGATGTATGCTGAGTTCCCCCCAGTGTGGATTTGGGGATGGCAGCTGCATCGTGCTGACTCAGGGAGAAGCTTGTCGCTCACCAGACTTCATTGTAGCTGACAGCATTGTGGATAACTTGTTCTGTCTCCAGCAGAAGGGTCGGTCAGTGCTGATGAGCCAGTGGTTTCGGGCAAGCCTGTCTGTTTGCCCCCCTTCTGATGCGTGAGTTAGACTGTTTAAAGGTATTCCTATATTAGTTTCCAATTGCTGCTATAACAAATGACCACACATTTAGTTTTGTAAAGCAGTACAAATTTATTATCTTACTGTTCTGGAAGTCTCACTGGGTTAAAGTCAAGGTATCAGCAGGACTATGAGCTCAAGGGGAGGATCTGTTTCCTGGACTTTTCCAGCTTCTAGAGGCTGCCTGCATTTCTGGACTCGGGTCCCTGCCTCACATCACTCCAACCTCTGCTTCCACTGCCACATCCTCTCTGATTCTGATGCTGCCGCCTCCCTCTTATGAGAACCATGGGACTACATTTATCATCTACCTGGATAATCCAAGGTAATCTCCCCATCAGGAGATCCTCGACCTAATCACATGAGCAAAGTTCCTTTTGCCAGGTAAGGTAAGATTCACAGGTTCTGGGGATTACGATGTGGAAATCTTTAGGGAACCATTATTCTGTCTACAACAACCTTCAGTCTGTGGCTTCTCTGTTTTATCCACCAGAGCCTTAGGGAACACTATATTTGCTCGTTTAAAAGATAAAATATGTACTTGCAAAAGAAAAAGGAAGGAGGGAAGGGAGGGAGGAAGGAAGGAAAAGAAACCATACAAAAACAGATATACTTAAAAATGTCTTTCTTCGTCCCTGGTTTCTACTGCTCCATTTCTGCTTCTCAGAGGTGAGAGCTGGGTTCATTAACAATTTCTGGTTTATCCTTCCAGTAAGAATGCATGCATATACAAGCATTTATACTCACATCCATGTGTGGTTTATGTGTAACCGTCCCATGTTTTAAAAACATTGGTAGCTCATTTTCACACTACTGTATTTCTTAGAGATGAGCATTTATATGCCTGCCCCTTTTAATAGCTACATAGTTTTCCATTACATCTGTGTATCAGAATATATGTAACGAGCCCTTTGTTTAGAGACCTCATGGTTGTTTCTGATTTTTTTTAATAAAAAACAATGTATCAACAAATGCCTTCTTTCATTTGTCTTTGCACATGTATGCTAGTATACTTGTGGGCTAAACGCCTATGAGTGGCATTGTTGAGATCCAGGTTACATGCATCTTCAACTTTGATAGTTATTGCCTCATTGCCTCCCTAGAGAACCTGGTGCCTGGTGTGGACAAACACCATGCTCAGCAGGGCCCTGCCGTGTCACTCACTGATCACCCTGGGGCACCTCATCATAGCTCTTCTCTGACCATGTCTGCCTTCTCTACATGGGGATTAAGTCCAGGATTTATAAGGCCCTACACTGGTGAACCACTGCTGACCTGGACCCAGAGTTGCAACCAGGACGGACATGTGCATTCAAAAGGATATTCAGAAAGCATCGCATTCCATGATATAATATCAAATGCTGGGTGCACAACCCTGCGTCTCCTCAAAAACCAATTCCTTTTGTCTCCCCAATTGCTGGAGCCAAACAGTGTCGAGACTCTGACTTGAGTAGGCTGCTTTAGGAGGAACAGACCTGAAAGCCCACCGCAGTTGCCTAAGATTGTAGCCGTGCTGGCTGGAGCCAGAGTGCTTGGTTGTGACACAGCTATTGTTTGTTAAAGAGATTTGATGCTTCATTAGAGAAAAACTGTGTACAGAAACCCGGCAGAGATTTCTTAATGGCATTCTGATGAAAGGAGCAAACAACCTAAATGCCAGATTAGTAGCATTTCAGGGGAAAAATGGACAGCAGGGACTGCAGTTCTGTTCTCCCCTTTTGCCCAGCCTTGCTTGGCAGCCGACATTTGTCAGTTTGAGAAAATGCGAAAGAATCCGGCTAATGTAACAGAGAAAGACTGGAAGCAAAGCAAAGCATGGAAACTTGAAGCTGTCTGGTAGCCCATGGAGGCAGATGTGAGATTCTGAGCTCAGGAGTCCTGAAATCTGGACAGCCCACTGGACCACCTCACATTGTGAAGCCATGGTGGTATGCGCCAGGAACCTTCCAGAGTCGTGGAGGAGGGGACCACTAGTACCTTTGAGTCTCCTTTGGCCTCAGAGTATGATGGAGCACCACAAACCATGCTTCAAGAGCGGTGGTTGTCCCTTTTGTCTCTCTTGTGCAAGTCGATTAGGGGGGTGGTTAGATGTCTCTTAGATGGGGTAATATACCTGGATAGGCAAGCCATTTGGGGGAGGAGAGTTAGAATTTCTCTCCCTCTCTCTCTCTCTCAGATCAGTAAATGTATCCTTGGGTGAGGATTAAAAAAGAACCTTTCTCTCTCTATGCACAATAGGGCAAGTCCCCTGTACCTTGGCCGAAGTGACTGTGGTGCTTTCAGCACACCAGGCTAGTTTCTGCACCACGACCGTTCTCCTGCTCTTTTCTCTGAATGCTTTCGGCCTTTCACAGCTGGGGAAGCTGTCCCCTTGCCACGTGATGCAGCCTGTGTCCCTGGTCCCTGCTACCCTGCTCCTAATTTCCTTCACAATCCTTAATGCAACCAAGAACTATCAGTTTTCGGTTTATTTGATTGTTTTCTTGCTCTTTTGATTTCTCCCCACTAGAATGTAAATTCTAAGAGGGCAGTGATCTGGTTGGTCATCTTCATCTCCTGTAGGAGTCAGAGTCCACTCAGGAAAACAGGGTGGTTCAAGAGAGGGGATATAGTGTGGGGAACTGGGGCCAAGCAGAGGTTGGGAGGAGAGGGGACCTTGGGCCTGGAGGACAATGGGAGGGGATAGTGATGTGCAGGAGGACCTAGCACTGCTGGAGCCACCTCCTGAGGAAGACAGAGAGGAAGGAGGAGACGAATGAGTAGGTCCACTCCAGCTTCTCCCTTCCTTCCCTCCACCAGGTTCCCCAGTCCTCCACTGGCTGAACCCAGCATTGACCCTGTTGGCAAGTGTGCCCCCAGGGAAGCGTGGTCTTTGGGGGTAGGGGTTAGCCTCTGCAACCCAAACAGTGCAGAGAAAGTCGGGGAGTTGGTGTGAGAATAGCAAATGGCTGGTGCCTTGCTCTATGCCTAGCATCCTGGCGGTTCTTGGCACACTAATGGCCTCAATAAGTCATTGTTGAGCTCATGAATAAATGGAATTCACCATTCCACATGAATCAGTTCTAATGGGGTTGATCCCTGTTAAAATGCCAGACCCTAGGAGGGAGGAGCTCTGAGGCTTAGCCACAACAGTCACTCCTGTGGCCCTGAAACATCCTGAGCCTGGTGTGTCTTCTCTCAGCTGTTTTAGCCTGGGGAAGGGAGAAGGATTATTTCCGGAAATAACCCTCTTTCATGAACCCTTTAGTCTGAGCCTGCTGGCGCTTTTGTACATGCAGCGTTATCTTACTTGAGGAATTCCCTTAAAGACCATTTTAAATGTTCATTCCTTTGTTCAGTTTTAAAATTGGTAACATTTGGGACCCTTCCAGACCCCTGGGTTTGTCCATGGCCTCAGGGTGTTAAGGGACTGTAGGTGAATTCCACCTCTATCTGGTGACCCTGGGGGATTGATTCTTATATTGGAACCTCTGTCCACATTGGAGCCTCTGTTCGCCCATAAGGTAGAATTGAGAACACCTTGGACCGAACGTGAACTAGTGAAATGAACAACTTAAGTACAGTACTGGCAAGCATGAAGCACCTGATACCTTGATTCCTTCCCCATTCCTTTTTGCAAACATTGGAGGTGGCTTAGGTGTGTGTTTATTCCAGGCCCCACCATGGCTCATCCCAGCCTCTGCACTGGTTTCGGGTTTTCTCCTGCTGATTATCCTCCATGGAAGAATTTGGTTGGAGCAAGGGTGGTGGCCACTGATTAATATACCTCCTTGTTGAGACATTTTTGCCCTGCTGAAAGAGTAATTGTGGGTTTCCCATGAATTTTTGTTTAAGGGTTTTCTGCATTATGAAGGAAACCTGCAGTCCGCCTCAGTTGATTTATGTGGGTAATTTATAGAGTGCATGCTCTTTTTCCTCCTTTCCTCTTTCTTTGTGCTGATGGTGCCTTTGCTGCCTGATCCCTGGAGTTTTGCACGAGGGTTGAATTTTGAGCTGCAACAGTTTTTCCCCGTTCAAACGTGAAGGTTGACTGGTGCTTTATCAAAGCTCTGTAAGTACTTTTTAGTATGGAAATCTCAGTAGGTTCGAATGCAGGGGCTTTTATTTAAACCTCTAATGTAGCAAGGACACTGACCTGTGATTAAGGCATTTCTGAAAGTTACTTTAATTGAGTTGCAGCAGGGAAGGTAACAGCCCATGAGGGCTGGTGCTGAATTCATGGGAAAGAAAGGCACAGGGGGCTGGGGTGGAGGAGGGGTGGGGGGTGGCGTGGCGTGTTTGTGCCTGCGGCTTGCCCAGGTTTCTGTCTGCACAGTGACTGTGACAGCAGGGGAAGGGCCCCCTTTAAAGAGCACCGTGCGCTGGAGAATACCCTGCACACCGGACCTCCCGGTCTCCTCTCCACTGGCACTCAGAGTCAGCCTCCCAGGACTCTGATGGAAAGGAGGCTGCTGCTTTCCAAACAGTGAACCTCTCCCCTGTCCCTCCACAAACTGGGTTTAGACAAGCTTGTGGTGACACAGAATTTTACTCGCTTTGAAAAGTACTAGTTAAGTCTTTTCGTTCCCTGCTCCGCAGAAGCCGGCACTGGGTTTTTCCTTTTCAGAGGCATTGTCAGGGCTGTCAGAAAGTGGAATTTCCCACAAGACCAGAATTTCATCAGCCTTCATTCACGACCTTAGTATTTTCAGTTTTGAAGGACAAACTTGCCCTATTTTTGAGTGTTGGAGGAAAACATCTAACTCCCAGTGAGGGGTATGTGCACTTAAGTAATTGTGTGATAGAAGTTAAGTGTGTGAAGGAACAGTGCCCCTCAGGTGCCCCCTTTTCCCACACAAGGGGAGTGAAGTTCTAAGGGGCAGTGGCTGTGGGCCGGAGGGGTAGGGGGACCCAGGCCCTTGGACGCTCAGCTAGCGGGACGTCGTAAGGCCTACCTGACTTCTTTCTCCAAGCACTACCACTCTGTGACTTCTTCCATGTCCTTTTAATTTTAAAAGCACTTTAATATGTTATTTCACTTAATCTCCACTGCCAGCTATATCCATTAAAAGTTTTTATTAGATAATCAATAGTATTTTAAATATGATCCAGTGTTTTTAAATAAGAAGAAAACTTGTCTTCTGGGGAAAAACCTATTCATGGGCCTTTTAAACATTTTTATTTCATTACTTATCATACAGCAAAATGGATTTTTTCTATTGTGTACAGTTCTGTAATGTTTAGTAGATACATTAGCCGCCATCGTAACCAGGATACAGACTGTCCCTTTACTCCACAAAGCTCCCGTCTACCACCCGTAACCCTGGGCAACCGCTGGTCTGGTTCCCGTGGCTGTCGTTTTGTCCTTCTGAGACCGTCAGATCAGGAGAATCCACAGCAGGTGACCTCTGCGACTGCCTTCTCTTCTGGGCCTCTTTTGATTGAAACAGATACTGTTTGGATCATCTGTCATTTCATTATTTACTCCTTTTATGTGAGCTTGGAAGAGTTTGAATGGTTGCTTAAAAGAGAACTTAGTGGGGAAATTGGTGACCGGGACGGAAGGGAAGGGCGGCTTTGAGACCTTTATTTCTGTCCCAGACACTGACACCTAGTGGAGCCTTGGGAACTTCTGGCTGCTGTGCATTTCTCTTACATAAGTACAGGTGTAGGTTGTGTGTCTGGAGGGAGCCGGCTAGAATTCCAGATGCCTGCTGGTGATTAGAGTATTATCCATTTAGCCAAATGTGCTGGCGCCATGAGGCCCGCTCAAACACAGACGGCACACGGTTGCGATGGAGGCAGGCATTACATTAATGCCCTAGGGAGCCCTGTGCCTCTGGGGGTGGGCTCTGCCAGGAAAATGGGGATGTCTGCAGGGGGGCAGGAGGATGCTGGGTTGGAGGTGGAAAAGGAGCTGCTCTGGTGTGGTCGCCTGCCAAGGAGGTAATTGGGAGAATTAGTTTGGTGATTTTGGTCTGACAGCCAGTAAGAGGCTTCCCCGGGAGCTGGAGGAGATAAGCCTATCAGGATCCTCCCTGCTGGTTTAGGCTCAGGGTTGTCACAGCTGAAAGGCAGGACTTCGGGCTTCCCAAAAAAGGAGTGAGCAAGTCGCAGCTCAAAGCACCAAGGCATCACAGACCGTCATGCTAAGCTGGAGGGAGTTCACTATGTCATCCGGTCAGCAGATAGATGCCTGTCAGCCTTTCTTCTGGTCTAGACAATGGGTTCGCTTTTGAGAGACAAGCCTCAGGTCATGCTATGTAATTCCATCTTTCTGTCTCTTTCAAAAAGAATAAAAATCATGTTGAAACGGGGGTCAGAATAGCCTTTTATTTTGAGCCTCAGATCTCCTGTAATTGACAGTCTGCCAATCAATTGGCTATAATTGATGGCTGCTCTTAACCTTTGTTGAGAGGGATAATGATGGACTAATTAAGGGCAGGGCTCTGGAGCCAGACCACATGGGTTTCCAAGTCCCATCTTGGCCTTGCTGGCTGGGTGACCCTCAGGCAAGTTGTCAACCTTTGTGAACCGTGATTTCCTCATCCGCGAAGTGGGGATAAGAAGATTCACAGAGGAGTGGTATGAAGATTGCATTAATCAATACATCCTTGTATAAAGCAACTACCAAATAACAGCCTTCCATTATAAGTCAATTCTGAGGACTCCTTATCTGGACTACTCCGCCAGTGTGTTTCCACATTGTAGTTGAGAACTGCTGGTCAGTCTAATAGTCTCACTTCACAAAGAAGAAGGCGGAGGTTTATGAAAGCCTGGTGATGTGCCCAGTGGCAGAAGCAGGATTAGACATGTTCCTTGGCTCTTAATAATTTTTGTCACACTACAAAGCAGAAACCTGATGCTCTGAATATACTTTTGCTAATGGCCATGTTATTAACTGAAAATCTCAAATAACCTGGACTCTCATGCCTTGTCAAGACAGCAGTGAGTAACTTTTAGATCAACCAACCCAAGTTACTGGAGAAAGATGTTACTAGCTTCTTCAGAGGTTTAGTGTTAAGCATATTTCTGTGGTGCTTATTTATCTGCATAATGATCACCATATATGGTACATGGAGTAGTTCGTAGTGAACTGGAATGTTTGCTTAGCAAGAACTTTTCATTTGCTGAGTAGCAGAGATAACAGAGTTTATTGCCACTTGATCCCCTCAGCCAGCCCATCTGGGTCAGCTTGTTTGTCTCTGGTGTTCTCTCTTTCCATCAAATTGTTCCAGTGACTAACAACCGGGTTTAGTGATGACAAGTTTGTTAATAGTAGAGCTCAAGATAAGGCCGTATTAACTCCCTTTGCCCTGAGAGTGTGCTGCCTGCCTGTTGAGTGATCCAGGGACTTGTCAGCCCTTTGAGTTGCTGCGGGAGGTGCTGGGAGTGGGGAGAGCACTGGGTGTGCTTTCAGCTTGTGCAGTCTCTGGCTCAGCTCTCAGCTTGCCAGGACTCCACCCGCTTCCAGGAAACCTCACTCTTCCCTTGCAGACCATACTCCTGCCAACTCCCATCTAAAAAAAATAAATGCCTTTGACTTAGAAATACATTTTCTTAGACACACAGGTGTTCAGAGTTTTGGCTTTTGCTCAGTCAGTCCACAAATCGGATGACTTCCCCGTCCACATGAATGATCTGTATTGAAGTTTAGGACCCCAGATTGGGATTTCCCGTCACCGATCAAGTTTCCGGAACAGACACATCATCTAACGTTGCTAAAGCGAATGTGACAGGCAGGAGAGGAGGAGCTAACATCCATTCAGAGCCTCTCTCTGCAGGTGTGTAGTCTCTGCTTTCGTGAGTTCGAGGAAAGCGCTCAGGCTCCCTGAACGCGAGGACTGTTTGAGGGGTGCCTCCGGATGATCGGAGTAATATGTTTGCCCCTTTGAGTGTGGAGAAGCAGAAGGTGATTGTACATACAAGGAAGGGCCTCCCTCCACGTGCATGTCTTTGCCTTTCCATTCATCTTTTTAGAGCGGTGCACAGCCTGAAGTGTGAACTGACTGGGTTCGTGGCTGAATGAGTTTGGATTTGCTGAGTGGGCTCATTCAGAACACCATCCTCAATTCCCCTGCTGTTTACACTGTGCAGACACCTTTCCTAAGTGAACGTGGCATTTGTATTGGATGAAGGCCGTAGCTCAGTATGAAACGTGATTACATGTCGACTCTAATCCTCAACAGGCAATGCTTTCCACTTAGGGCCTTTTAAAGGACACCCATATGGTAGACTCACATGATATTTGGGTCAAAGGCATTTATAGACAGAGATGACAGGTATGAACCATCAGCTTAGAAACCTAACTTCAGGAGAGATGAAGGTCTGCCTGAGGATGCATAGTTTAGGTAGGCCCCCCCCCCATACATAGATGCACACAGCACCTCCAGTCCAATTTGCAAAAATTTACTGATAAGCCAGTAACATCACTGCTCTCCAGGGGAATGTACAGCTGTATATTTTATGAATTCTAATGCCTCACTCTGCAATTTTAGAGATGAATGGGCTAGAATTAATTGGGATCCTTCCTTCTAAGGGGTATTGGAAGCATTTCTTGCTGCCATGGAGCACAGTTGGTTTATCCACAAACCCCCCCACACACTGCCGTGGAAGTCACACTAGATGACGTTGTGAGAGGTGGACGTTACCAGGATCTTAGATGATGTGCTGACCCAGAATCAGATGATACAGACTCATGTGTTCCATTTACCGTAGGGAGAAGGTTTTTGAGTTCTGTTGACTGCAGAGAGAAGGCCTCCACTTGGCCCTATTGTGTCTTTCAGCCTCTGTACACTTCAGTAATCCACCTCAGGCCTCAGGCTCTGAGTCTTCATTGGGGTAATAGTATGCTGGTAGAATCTAAATTATCTGGGGTCTCTTTTTTGCTGTATATTAAAGGCTCCTTTTTAGTTATGGCAGGTGAGATGAGCTTTCCATTTCTGGTAGTCCCATAAAGTTCACTTTAAGGAGTAAATTTAGAAGGATACAGTTTAAAGAAAAACCTTCTTCAGAGTTAACTGTACTGGTGGAACCCAGTTGTAACATGCCGTCTTTCGGGACAGGACGCGAGTGACCGAGGTTAGGAGACCCTGGCGTTGAGGACGATGAGCGCTGTTTGCGAGGGAGGTGGTGGGAATGGGCTGCCTCTCCTCGAAAGCACCGCCATCATTTCCATCAGAGGACTGGTGGTGGCTCACCTTTACAGAGGCTACGCAGGGACCTTTCACACATTTCACTTAACCATCCAAACAGCTCTGTGAGATGTCGTCTGGGGGCTCTGTATTACTACAGTCCCTTTGTTTGAAGGATGTGGAGGCTGGGGCTTAGAGGTGGTGAGTGACGTTTACGAGGACACATGACTGGTGAGGGGCAGAGCCAGCCTTTGAACACAGGCAGCTGCACCCCGAAGCCGGGCCTTCACTCTTCTGCTGCATCCCATTCCTCACCAGTAACACTCCCAGGCAAATGACCAGGGGAGGAGAAGGCAAAACTGTAGTCATTCCAGTTTACTACGTGTTGGCAAATTTACTCTGTAGCGAGCAAAACGAAAAACCCATTGAAAAAGAGAGAGAAGACAGAAACGTAAATTTAGAGGGTTGAGGCCCATATGTAATCCCCATGCGACATCTTCATTTTCACGTCTGTTTTACTGTCCGTTCCTTGTTTTATGCCAGTGGATGTTCAAAGATCCATGGATGTTCTTGAAATCTCTACTTTGGTTATTAACGATTAGCTTTCATTATTTTTTCTCTCAAAGTCTGGATGACCAATGCCTTTGGATTTGGAATGCTTGGTGTGTCTACACGCCAGTAGGTAAACATTGATATGAAGGTTTCGTTAAACTTTAAAGGAGGGATCCTTTTGCAACTAGACGTGATTTAGAGTCCATCAGCGGTATTTTTACATATTCGGTATGACCACTGTAGAAGAATGTATGTTGTCTATGAACATATATGATGTCTGGCTCAGCTGAAAGCATTTACTCCTTAAGTTTTCTGCATAAATTTTAAGACCATCAGGATATTACTTAAATTGGTAGATGTTATTAAACCTCCAAGAAAATAATTAACTTATTTTACAAATTGTTAATGCTTATAGGAACTCATGATAAATAAGACCACTTAAAACCATTTTATGAGAAAACACAAAAAGGCATTTTGTTAATACTGGTCCCGTTCTCTGATATTGTGAGAAATAATAAATGTTTATCATTAGCTGTTACATCCTTAATTTGAGAGTCTTTAAAAGGCAATTACATACATTTACAGAGAAATAATGCTGCCATTTAGTTCAGTGTTTTCAGTTTAATAGAGTCTTCCCTGAAAGATTACAAAGCAGAGCCATGTTAGAGTTGGTTCTGCTCTAATTCTAACATTTTACTCTGCCTGTGTCACAACCACTTTAAGAAATAAAAAAATACATATATCAATGAACAGTCTCAACTTCTGTTCAATTGCATTTTACTCAGCTCTCCAAGAGGCCTGGGGGATTTTGTTCCAGGTATTTTAGTTCTAGCTGCCTGTTGTAGGGGCTGTATTTCCAGCAAAAGGTCTTGCTGTGTCCTCCCTTCTGAGCGTGCCCTGTAACCTAGTTACCTCTCCCAAACCATTAGGAAGCATCCTCCTCTTCCCAGGCCATGCTTTTCCCTCTCCTCCTCAGTGTTTGGGCTCCATTCATGCTGGCTTTACCCAATTTTCCAACACATTCATACTCACACTTTCATCCAACAGTCCTTCTCATCACAGGACTTTGCACATGCAGCTCCTCCATTTGGAGAAATTCCCTTCTCCTCATCTGCCTTCCCCAGCATCACACATCTTTTACCTAGAGAGCACCTGCTTCTATATGTGTCACCTCAAGTGCTACTTTCTGGGGAAACTTCCCCTTCCCCTGTTCCTTGGTTAGTAGCTCTCCCAGAGTTGTGTTCCTTCGTTTCACGTTGGTATCTCAGTTTGAGTTCACTGGTTCACTGTGGGTGATTATTTGATGAATGTCTACCTCCCTCAATAAATTAAGTGCCTTGAAAGCAGCCACTGTTTCATTTTGCTCCAGTTATATCCCCAGCACCTGACTGTGTGCCCAGAGCATAAGAAGCACTGAGTTGAGTATCTGTAGAATACCGATGTGGATAAAAGTGTGCACCAACCTCACGTTCTGCAACCTCCCCTCCGTGCTCACGGATCCAGCTCTCTGCCATCCTCCTTGAATTTTCACCAACTTGGCCTCTGATTTTGACCTAACAGGACAAGTATATGAAGGGCTGAGAGAATTCCTGGCATTTGCTGGAATTCATGAAGACCCTGATAAGGGGAGTGGTCATCCCTGTTGAGCTGTCAGTCTGTGCATGTGTGCATCATGTCCTGATAAGCACCATACTGATTAGCTGTGAGGCCACTGGAGGTCTGTCCCAGGCAGCAGGACCACCAGGCTGCAGTGGACTGGCTGTCCTGGAAATGCAACCCTATCTCTTTCATCCTCCTCCTTGAGCCAGCGGGAGGTGGGTTTAAGTTCTATCTAGATAGCCCTGAGATTGGAAGAAGAGCAAATATAAAGTCTGATAGAAATTATTGATAAAGAAGTTACAGGGGAAGACTGAAAAGTGCATGCTTTCTGACTACTCATGTGTTACAGCCATTATGCTAGTCTGCACACCATTATCTCCTTTCATTCATCCATTATCACACATTAGGGAACTGGACCTCCAACAAATGGCAATGGGCTGGTATTTAATCCTAAATCTGTTTGGTTCCAAAGCCTGTGCGTTTTCCAGTATAACATGCTTCCTGAAGGAATTTTGACCCTCCCTGCTCTGACTCCAGAAGTAGGGAAGCTCATCCTGCCAGAGGTGGGAGTCTATTTGGCCCCAGGGGCATGTACCCCGTGGTCGCTGGTGTTTCTTATCAGGCCACCTAGCTGGTGCTTGCAGATGGAGGCTGGGAGGCAGGGAGATAGTCTTGACAGCTGAAAGGGCAGAATGGATGGAAAGCTATTTCAGAGAAGATGTCTGTTCTCCTCTGATTACTTGGGCATCATCTAGTCAACAAAGTTTTACCATATGTGAGTTTAACTTATGAGATTCAGATACATTTGCCCCACGGGGAGCACACGTGAGAAGTGCTACTATGAGAGCCAGTGGATTACAAATCAGGAAAACTTTCTAGAGCAACATTTGGCTTGAGCTCTGAAGGGTGAATCAGAGTCATCTGATAAAAGAGATTTGGAGGAAGGAGAGCCGGAGAGAATGTTCCAAACAGAGCAAACTGCATTTGCAAAAGCCAAGTGGGAGGATGGAGGAAGGAACACCTGAGTCGCAGAGGAAAGACCAGTGTGGCGGGGCTTATAGAGGAGGAGTGGCCTGGTGCCAGGTGTCAGGGCAGTGTGCAGACTTTGTTCTCCTGCTGTCAAGCCAGAAAAGGAATACAGGGGTCAGGGGTAAGAGCTAAGCGATCCAATGAAAGTGGGACAAAGTTGGGAAGAAAGGCTGTGCTCGTACTTGAACATGAAAGTTTGTAAGAACATATTTACACTTAGTGGCAGAACTAGCCAGTAATAGGGATGGGGAGAAACAAGCATACCAATGAGGCCAGCCTTCCTGTCAACCTGCATTGAGGTCTCCCTTCCCTGTACTCCTGGTCCTTTCATTGTCATCAGTATCATAGCATCCAGGTCTCTTGGGGAAACTCTAACTGTCTGCGTTCACCTATTCTGGACATTCAATACACATTGAATCATATGATAAGTGCTCTTTTGTGCCTGGCTTCTTTCACTAAGCATACCAATTTCAAAGTGTCTCCACGTTGTAGCGTGTATCAGTACTTCATTTCTTTTTATTGCTGCTCACTTCTCGACCCCTTGAGGACAAGCCCCAAGTCATGGTGCACTCACTAGGTACCCCGCGTGGTTGAGGCAGGGTGCTAGAGAGTTAGTGGTCACCTTCAATCCTGTGGGATCCCAGTGGTCTAGATCAGTTCGGCCTGGACACAGGCCTCTCAGGTTCTCTTTTCCCCTGCTAGTAGCAGCCACCCTCTAGCTGCACATTCCCATTATGGTCCTGGGTCCTGGGCTGAGAGTGTTGTTTATCCAGGGCCACCATGTGTGGCTGTGTAGGTTGAGCACTGCCCAAGCGTACTAATCTGAAGGCACAAGAAGCGACTCAGGTACAGTCTGCATCCCACTTGCCAAGACACAAGCCCCAGAATGGGGCCATGTCTGTCCAGAGGAGGAGGCTGCCTTTCTTTGACTCCCACAGAGTTTGGTCAGGGCTCCTGGCACTTCTTTGGATGGCATGCTGCCCTGTCTTTGGCGCTTGTGAGAACTGGGGCTTAGTTAGCATGTTTTCTATTCGAGTTAACAAATTTAGGTTGTGACAAGATAGAGGGTAAAATTACAGATATTTTCTAATTTATGGGTTTGTTCCCATAAGAAAACATGCCCCTACTTTGCATTCAGAGATTTACAAGCTCTACCATGAGCCATGAAGGAAATTTTCAACCTCTAGCTTCTCCACCAGCTTTCTTCCGAGTTCTAACATCTCTTGCTGTTCCCATCTGTGTTCCTAACTTTCGGGTAGAGCATTTATTTCCAAGGTTGAATTGGTGTTAAACAATAATTTTCACACAAAAAGGGTGAAATCATGACTGTCAGACATCGAAATAAATCTGTGTTAAAATTTTATTTTATTTCTTAATCCATGAGGGAACCAGGCGGATATTATAAGCAGTTGAAAAGAACAGACACATTTCTAGATCAGAAATATTAGAACGAATGTGCCAGTGGAGGCAAAGCTGTTTTTTCCACAGGGGAAGAGAGAAGTCATATGAGCCTCTCTTGGAAAGGACAGAATTTACATGTCTATAGACAAGACTCATCTGCATTGCTATCATTTATCTACAATTTACAGAATTGTAAAATAGTTTCCACATAATCAGACAGTGAAAACCCAAAGGGGTATGTATTCTCTTGTCTGACAACGCATCTTTTTCCGTGAAACCACACATTTTCCCCTGCACTGGTGATCTGTGGTGTATCTAGCACATCGGCTGAATTTAGATAAGCTTTTATTGTTCCAGTTGAGATTGGAAGACAAGCACGAGACTTCCTACAGTTTCCAAATGGTCTTTGGTATTCTGTCTTCTGTGTTGGAGGAACAAGGATCTGGATGTTTGCAAAGATACCCCTGTAGGTGGTCGAAGGAGCCAGAGTGTGATACACTGGGGAGCTTGGAGGGAGGAACCCATTGGACCAGAGACTGGGGAATGAGGTTTGATTTTATTCTTAAAATCATTACACACTTCCTCTGTGACCTTTGGGCTTGCCATTTATCTCCCTGCCTCTTTGTGACAGGAAAATAAGTATTATTTGTAAAGTGCATTGAGGTTCCTTGATGAAAGGTACCAGTTAACTGCAAAGTGGTATTATTAATTTGTTCATCCTTGCCCTTTGTATTCCTGCTCCGGGTAGATTTGTCTTCCATCTCCTGTCTTTTCCCACCATTAATTTCCATGGCAGCAGGTGGGGACCTGAACACAGGATAAAGTATTTTCAATAGCTACTTTGGAATTTGCTCTGGAAAAATTTGTTATAAAAAAAGCCTAAAACAGCCACCCCAGTTTCTTTCCTTTCCTTTAAAATGTTTAAGTAAATAGTCGATGGAATAATTATTCTAAATGTAGTAGAGGATCACGTTGTCTTAAAGCTTGCTATAAATTCAAAATTAGTCTTGTCAGAACTTAATGGAATTCTTCTGCTCTGCCAGGCACAGCTCTGTTGGCTCAGTGCTGAAGGTGGTGTAAAGAAAATGCTGGAACTCTAAAGGAAAAAAGTGTAGAAATGTTTTCGAGATCTGTGTCTAGAAATAACTTCCTTCTTGTTAATCACAAGGGGTCTTCAGGTGTATTTTCCTCCATGTGAAAAGGTCATTTATATAGGAATGTCTATAACATTTGCAATGTAATAAATTATGTGGCAACTCAGTTAGCTTCACTTCACAACACAGACTAGCAGTGGGAGGGCAAATAGTGGCTGGAAGGTGTATTTTTTTTTAAGCTGTGACACTTTAATGGCTTTACTCTCCCTCAGTTTTTGCCCTGGGCTGAGGTAGTGTTCTTTTATAAACTAAGTCATGTGATTCTTAACTTTTGCCCTACCAAATCCTGTATATCTCACTTCAGTTGTTAAGTCACTTTGAGTGACCCAGTATGGCAGAGAAAACTATTTTTGTCTTCACTGTCATGGCCAGTTTCCATGATGCATGGATGAGTCTGAATTTTGGAGACTGCTTTATTATTTCCAGACAAATGCTGGAGTGAGTGTTATTTCCAGACAAATGCAGGAGTGAGGGACAGCTGCAGCATTTCAATCCAGTGCACTAAATATTGTTGCTTTTTAGGAAGTTGTGCTAGGACTCAATTACTCCACACAGTTATCACTTTACCTACTTTTAATAGATTAT
Source organism: Carollia perspicillata (assembly GCA_004027735.1). Taxonomy (NCBI): domain Eukaryota; kingdom Metazoa; phylum Chordata; class Mammalia; order Chiroptera; family Phyllostomidae; genus Carollia; species Carollia perspicillata. The sequence goes on along the minus strand of PVKM010005457.1, from coordinate 8,670 downwards.
TTCCACAGTCATTTTAGCCACATTGATTATCTGCTTCTCAATTTCTAAGATTTTTTTTTATTCTCTCCCCTACTGATGGTTCCATGTAACCATACACAGTCTGATGTAATTATCAGTGTATTTGTTGGGGAGTCATTTTGTCTCTCCATGGGACATGTATATTTGATAAGAGAGAATAATATTTTATATTTCTCTTTTGTTCTGTAAAGCACCCAGAGGTAGCTAGAGTCACTGTAGATGTTGAGCACATTATTTCCAGTTTCCTAAATGCCAGTGTCATTGGCTAGACTTGCATGAAGTTATGTAGCTTGCCACAGCGGTCTACAACAGAGCACACTGATTAGAGACATGTGATCAGCAGGACTGACTTGAGAAATAAGCCTGGCTCATTTTCGAATGGGTGTGGGCACCTGATGATTTAGCTGAATGGGCAGCTCCTGGCATTGATGAATGGAAGGATATAACCCTTTAATTGTTTGGATGGAAAGGAAATATCTCTATCATTTTTTCCCTTGGATGCACTATTAGACACTGAAAGATTTCAATAACCTGTATCCATGAGTATAACTGTAAACGTCTCGTGCAGCTTTGCAAATTGGCACCCTCCCATTGATCTCTGGTGCTTGGGGTCAAGTGTAGAAGCAGGGAGAGCAGTTAGGAGAATAGTGTAAGTATCTGGTAAAAGATGATGGTGCCTTGGAGTTGGTGTGGATTGCTGGGACTGGTGAGACCTGTGATCTGCTAAACTATTTAGAAGGTAGAGCTAGTTAAATGGATAAATTACCAGGGCACTTTGAATGATTCCAGGGAATCAAGTCCTGGGAATGAGGCCCAGAAGGGATGGCACTCTCAGTTGGGAGACACTCCCTGCCCCTGGAATGAGTCATCAGGGGCAGATCTGGGGTGCTGGTGTCTGTGCTGTGGGCAGTCCCAGCTTCTCTGATGGGTCGGCATGTGGATCATGCAATCTTCTCAGCCAATTCCTCTCCCTCGGGAGGCAACATCAATCATTGAGAAGCTTTAAAAAATGCATCAGCTCACTGGACAGTTCCCATATCCTGGGCCCAGCCACATCATGGAAAAGCTCTCAGGGTACAGCCTCTGCATTTTGCATTAGTTGACCTCTTTATTGAGAGAGGCCTGGAATCTGAGCTCGGAGAAGTGGTGGTTCAGAGGATGTTACTTCTGGTTAGGATCTGGCCTGCAGCATGCTGAGCAAACACTGCCAGTGGGTGGGATGGGCCAAATTAGCAGCAATTCAACTCCTCTTCTTCTCCCCGGAGGGGAGAGGGCTTTTCCCAGGGGAAGGCAAAGCTCTCTGTACAGCAGGGGCCACTTGTGGAGCACAACTCAGCAGCACCCAGGGCAGAGAATGCCGCGAGAAGGGACGAAACTACAGCTGGCAGACATCTCAGGAAGGAGCGGTGGTTATAAGAATCCCAGCTCTGTACCATTTACTGCTGCGGGATGTTGGGCAGATGACTCTATGGCCCCAGGCCTCAGTTTACCTAGCTATAAATGAGGAGGATGATGATGATAATAGTACCTATCTCCTAGAATGTTTGGTGGGGGTTAAATGAGTTAGTATAGGTAAAACATTTAGAGTAGTGTCTGGCACAAAATATGTACCACATGCATTTGCTGCTGTTAATATGATATTATTAATTTATTATATGTGATACATTTATTGTTGTTATGTTACTAGTACACTACCAAGCCAGGCCCAGTCACTTGCCTTTTGATATCTACTATCTGTGGATTTGATTCAGGTTAGTTACTGGGTCAACCTGTGTGAATCCAGCATAGACTTCACTTGTTTTTAAAAAATTATTGATGAGAGAGAGAGAGACTTTGATTTGTTATTCTACTTATTTATGCATTCATTGGTTGATTCTGATCTGTGCCCTGACTGGAGATTGAACCTGCAATGTTGGCTTATTGGGACAATCTTCTAACCAACTGAACTACCCATCCAGGGCCAGACCCCAATCTTAATACAAACACTTTGAATTGAGTACCTACTAAGCCTGGATCTGCATGGGAAACTTCACACCTATGAGCCACAAACCTGTACTGTCTGTTTTAGGGGTTAACAAACCAAAGCCCAAAGGGCTAAGGAATTTCCACAGGGCCACACAGATAAGGTTAAAATCAGGTCCCTTGACTCCACACCCAGTCCCCTTTCCACGAACAGTATTTACAGTGCCTGGTCAACAAGTGTCCCTCCATGCCCAATGTCTGCCCAGCGCTGTGCAGTTATTTATGACTTGGATCAAGATTCTGAGCTTGCAAGTCTGGGGTTAGGCCTAGTTCTCTGCCTGTTCGCAAGGACCTCTGGGAGCTTCCAGTGCAGATGACCTCAGGAATACTCCAGGGACATTGGTGGAAGGTACACAAAGGATGGCCTCAGCTCTTTAGGGGTCTTATTATGGAGGTGATCATCAAGTTAAACAAAAGTGCCAGCCAGGCACAGATGCTGTGTACGTCTGCTGTGCCTGGTCTGGGATGCAGCCGCTTTGCTGGTGAGGTCCATGATACATGCACATGTCCATGTTCAGAGAAGGACGGTGTGGTGGAGGGCAGGAGTGGCAGCAGAAACTTCATGGACAGAACTTCATAGACTGGTAGGATTTGTGAATGTAGAGAAGAAGGGCGAGGGTAGAGCACATGGGGCACCATTGGAAGACTGGCTCAGAGGTGATAGGAATATGGCATGTGGCAGGCAGAGCAAGGACTTCCACAGGCACAGTTCCTCACTTTCTCTAGTGAACTGAAGACCTTTCTGCAAAATCAGTGGCTTTTTCACATTGCCTCCTCTCTTTGCACGAAGGGGGCCCTTGGAGGAGAGAAGGAAGGTGTCATAAGCTCACCATTTAGGAAGGCAAATGGAAGACAGGGGATTGCATAAATGATTGGACTCAGTGAATGCTGAGCTCCCTTTGCCATTGTCTTTTTCTTGGGCATAGGGTTGCATGCTCCTTGCATCCTTCTGCTGAATGTTGAGGTAGACCAGGGTAGCCTGCTGAGGACTTCCTGCAGAAGCGAACTATGTCCATCTGTGTTGTGGGTTGTGTTGCGCTTTTGTAAGTCTGGTGTTTGTGAGTAGCTGGCCAAGTGTGCCCTCTCTGGGGAAAAAAAACACTAGGACTATGGAAAATTGAAAGCAGATCCACTGGGCTTTTCCCTTTTCATCCACCTAATTTTGCTTTTGCCTCTGACTCACAGTGAGCCTTGGACAAGTTGATTGCTCACTGGGTCTCAGTTTTCTCTGTTAAAATGCTGGCCAAGGGCAGGATGACCTTGACAATTCCTTTTCAGAGTAACACTTAATGACTCTTTTGAATCCTCAGAACCATTCTTGGTGTTCAGGTCTCTTTGACAAAACTTCCTCCTTCACTATTTGGTAGCTGAGCAAGGACCCAGATGTCCTGACTTCATTCCCCTTGAACTTCCTGCAAGACTGGATGGAGCTAGTTAAGAAGTCAAGAAGGGAATCCCAATGCCCCTCAAACCTTTGCTTATGAATTTTCCATAGGTAAAAGCTCTCTGAGGTCAAAGCCATCCAAATAGGAAGAATCTGCTGTCCATGTAGGTGACTATCCATGACCTCCAGTGACCACCCATGAAAGAGATTCTTAGACAATAAGCCCTTCCATACAGAAGATAATCATTGCCAAGGTTTTTCACTGAAGCACAAGTCTGAATGGGCACATACTTATTAATTGCATGTGAACTGCAAGGGAAGCAACAAGCATCAGTCTCCATTAGATGGAGAATATATCCTGGAATGGCAGAAACCATGGGAAGCTGAGCCCTGCCCCATCTCCATCTTCATCAGTTCCTGTCTCAGCTTCTGTCCCTCCAAAGCCCACCAGGAGATCACCTGTGGCAGTGAGGTTTACCATCCAATAGAAAGGAAACCCAAGGGCAGTTGGCTAACAGACCAAACTTACTCCATTTCCTCTAACTATTCATAATTGCAAATTGCTTGCATTCCCCCAAAAGCTGTACACCTGCCTCCCTTTTGTGTCTCTGCGACAGCAAATGGAGTCACGATTAGCCAGCCCAGGTTGTGCTGCCTAGTGTGCTCATGTTTGTTTTTTTTGGCTCAGGCTGCCTTTGCTAGGATGAAATAGTGAGCCTTCCACTAGGCATGGCTGAGCAGCTCTGCTCGTGTCTGGGCTTTATTGGGCAATAAATTAATACAGAACACTGCCAAGGAAAGAGATAAATGGAGAGGATAGCAAATACATTTTTAACAAGGAAATTGGCTTTGTTTCTCAGTAGCATCATTTAGATGATTAGCTCAGTAATTGTGTAGGTTCCTTGATTGGGGTGGGGGAGGGGATCCCGATTAAATACATCTCTGGGAGGAACTGTGTGGGCATACTCTGCCTCTGCAAATTTGGGAAGAAGAGCTTGGTTTAGGATCCTGGGTCTTGGGAGAAGCTTATATTTTTGTCATGGATGATACAAATTCAGACTGGGTTTTAAGCCTATAAACAGCATGAGGTTCACAGCTAGCTGTACCTGAAGGCTACAAGGAGGATAGTCACACTTGAAGGAGTTAGGAGGAATCTTCGATGATGTGGTCATTAACTGTATCCCATGGTTCATCATGGCGAGAGAGAAGGAGAAAGGAAAAGATAGACTCTCTAAAAGAAAGCTCTTGTTTGCAACACACATGCCACAAAACCCAGAGAAATTCTAGATGTCATCATAAAGGAACACCTTCAAAACTCAGGAGAAAGGTGACGGAAAAAAAATCAATCCCTCCCTTTCCTGTACACGTAAACTTCAGGTTGTGCATGTCTTGTCACAACTAATTTCTAGAAAGAGTCCTCTCCCCACCAGAATATCAGCTACATAAGGGGCTTTTATCCCTTGTTCTCTGCAATATTCCTTGTGCTGGAAATGTTGCCCAGTGTATAGTAGGAGATGATGTGTGAGTCATTGAAATTATAAGCAGACTGTGTTCCACCCTTCACATTCTACCCACTATTTCCTCACAGCCTAACCACACTTCCTCCAGTCCCTTCCCCGACTGCTCCCACCTGAATGACTGCTCTCTCTTGGCTCACCTGATCAACTCTTCTTTTTTGTTTAAATTAGAAATTGAGTTCTTCCTTTGGATCATCTTCTCTATTGTCTCCATTTGACATTTAAATCTTAGAGTATTGATCTTTATTTTTCTATTCCTTCCACAGACTGTTTCAGGTTATTATGAAATTTTTGTCTGTATTTCCTTAGGAATAGATGAGTTGCATAAATGTGAATTCATCTTGCAAGTATGGCAGCTTTTCATAATAGACCCTTCATGTAATAAGTACATTAGAAAATAATTTAGCCTTTGTGTATTCTCCTCCTCCCCGCCCCCCCCACACACATCCTGCTTGAAATGGTTGGTCTGTATGCTTAATCACTCAAGAACTCAGCTTCTATAGAAATTGAATTTATTTTTGCATGTGACCAACCTCCTGATTTTTGTTTTAGAAAGACAGAAAAGAAGAATGGGCAGGCAGTAGGAGGAGAATAAAAGAGAGTAAGAAAATATGGATGTATATGTGTGTCCATAGTTTACTTTATTATAAGCTTTGAGGACTTATTTACAGTTCTCTTTTAGAAAATATTTACAAAAAGTAAGTGTTGTAGGATTTGAAACTGGAGAGCAGGGTAGACAAATCGATGCTGCTGTCTTAAGGAATGTTTCTTGGTGACTTCTGCTAACAAGGGCTTTCCAAGCCTTCTCATCTCTGGTGCTCATGTCTCCACATATTTCTTCTTGGTAAGGGGTTTAGAGGAAACGGCAGGTCTTAGCCGAAGAATAGCTTTATTGGAACAAATCATTTGCAATAGAAATGTGTTTACTGAGATAAGTGCTACTTTAAATGTAGTGTCCTGTACCCCTGGCAAAGAATCTTAAAGATGACTCAAAGCTTTTTTGAAACACTTGCCATAATTAAAGAAAACCAATGCAGGATCTAACATTAACATTATTCTTTACAGTTTTACATTTGGACTGAAAAATTGTTTTTAAAAAGGGCTCCATTCAATTAGAATGATAAATATAACATATATTTATATATATGTTTGATATATGTAACATGTATTTCATTTTAAAATTTATTATTTGTGGAAAGAGTCCACTATGTGTGACCAAGAAAATTAATTTAGGGAGTCATACTTTAGGGAGTTCATACTTCTCATTTAGTCACCAACAAGTATTTGTTGAGGATGTGTCTTGTACTGGGCATTAAGAGGGCCACACGAGGAATGAGCGTAACATTCAGGACACAACCTCAAGGGACTTGTAGTCTCATTGGGGAGATAAGACATATGAGTATACACAAAAGTAGTTAACTATGTACATCAAATAGCATGGAACGGGGTGTCCTCAAAATGTGAAAAATGAGATGTGCTTTGGAGTATCAAGCAAGGAGAAGCTGAGGAATCTGTGTAGCAAGGAGGGGGTTCGTTCATTTATTCATTCATTCATTTACTCATTCCATAATTCTATATAAAGTACCTATTCTGTTGCAGCCTCTGATCTGGGTGTTGGGGTTATAGCGAGGGCAAAATAGACCAGGTCTCTGTCCTTACAGAGTTTCTCTCTCTTGAAGTTAAATAAGAATTGAACAAGATGATTTCAGGGAGTGATAAGCTAAGAGGAAATGAAACAGTGTTGGGGAACAGGCCAGTGCGGTGTGTCCCTGTATGCACCTGTGTGCACACGCAGTATCCCTCACACACTCATGATGCATCTTTAGAAAGCATAGTAGGGAGAGGCTTCTTCGGGCAGGTGGCCTGAGCTCAGGCCTGATAGGAGAGAGAACCTGGAGGAGGGGTAGTGTTCTAGCCTTGCCTTGGTGGACCAGGGAGGTATGGTTTGGAGAATGGGAAAGGGAGAGACATTCTGGAACATCTCAGACATCCTGAGCTTCTTTTCCCCCAAGGCTTGAGGTCACAGTGCATTGCATAAGGTAAGAAGTCAGTAAATATTTCTTGAGTGAATGACACTGGCAACCAGAAGGTTGGTAGTTGTTTTCAGGTAAGAGGTTCTTTTGCATTTTCCAATAAGATCGTTCTGGGATACAAGATACCAGCATGCTCAGTGCCCAAGTGGCAGCCATTGTCCTGGAAGTTTACCTATTCAACATTTCCCTATAGAGCACTTAAGGTGTGGTAGACACTGTCTTGAGTGCCTCACAAATAGTAACTCATTTAATCTTTATAACTCTTTGAGGTAGATTGTCTTCTTACTTTCCTCTGACAGATGTGGGAACCAAAGCACAGAGAGCCACCTACTCCAGGTCTTATGGCTGGTCAGTGTCTGGGTGCTTCCTTTCCATGAGAGGAGTGAGCACCCACATCACTCAGGACATTTCTGAGTGTCCTCATCCTGGACTGGTGGAAAGAGAATAGGGATCTTTTCAGCAGGTTAAGGGGTCTAGGGCTGTGTTCCCCAAAAGAACTTTGTGCAAGGATAGAAATGTTCTCTCTGTGTGTCCAATAAAAGTGCACTACTGTGTCTGTTAAGCCCTTAAAGTGTGGCTAGTGGGACCGAGGAAGTGAGTTTTCAAATATTATTTAATTTAAATTTCAATATAACTTGAAAACTGAAGCAATATGTTTTTCTGTTAAACACAACTTTGTTGTTTCATAGGACTGATTTTTACTAAATGCAACAGCTGCTGCATCACACTGCTGTGTTGTAGTGGATGTGTTGGGTGTGTAGACTATTTCTAGTATCATTAATAATTTTCAATATTAATTACATGTTGAAGTAAAAACATGTTGTATATATTGGGTTAAATATAAAATCTTTTCTACATGAATATTGATTTTTTAAAGTATTTTATATTGATTATGCTATTACAGTTTTCCCAATTTTCCCCCTTTTTCCCCTCCACCCTGCCTCCCCAACCCTTCAGCATCCTCCTCCCCTTGGTTCATGTCCATGGGTTGTACCTATAAGTTCTTTGAGTCCTGTGTTTCCTGTACCATTTTTATCTCTCCCCATCTATTTTATGGCTACTAATTATGCTGCTTCTTCCCTGTACCTTTTCCCCTCTATTCCTTGCTTCCCTCTCCCCACTGAACTCCCTCGGTGTGATCTCCATTTCTCTGATTATGTTCCTTTTCTGGTTGTTTGCTTAGTTTTTGTTTTCATTGTTTTTCTTTTCTTTTAGGTTCATTTGTTGATAGTTGTGAGTTTGTTGTCATTTTATTGTCCACATTTTTAATCTTCTTTTTCTTTGATAAGTACCTTTAACATTTCATATAATAAGGGCTTGGTGATGATACACTCTTTTAACTTGACCTTATCTGGGAAGCACTTCATCTGTCCTTCTATTCTAAATGAAAGCTTTGCTGGATAGAGCAATCTTGGATGTAGATCCTTGCCTTTCATGACTTCAAATACTAACTTCCAGCCCCTTGTCTGTAAGGTTTCTTTCTTTCTTTCTTTTTTTTTTTTTGTGGCTTAACTATCACAGTCATACTTCGATTTTATTTTATTTTTTTAAATTATTTTTCAGTACAGTTTTCTGTCTTTTACTCCCATCCCATACCACCCCCCAGTGCTCCCCCCTCCCTCCCCTTTCCACCCCCCTTAGTTTTTGTCCATGTGTCCTTTATACTTGTTCCTATAATCCCCTCCCTTTTTCCCTG